>VDFB02041856.1:0-64909 GCA_007258455.2 Sequoia sempervirens
GGAAGATGGTTAGACGTCTCTGAGGCGTTGTTTGGAGTCAACCTGTATCACCACATTGCTGCACAATTTGCAGACCCGAACCTCTACCGTGGAATTGACTGGCATTTGAATCTTTGTGCATGGTGCAATCTTTGGTCAAAAATCATGCTTTGGTAATTGTGTGAGGGGTTTCCTTGCAACATCTGTTGTAAATTTGTAGGCACAGAGGACGATTTATTTCATCTAGGCTGAGCAACCATGGGCATGATCACTAATTAGGGGGCATGCCTGCCATTTGACAGGTCACAATTTTAAACAAGAGGGCAAGCAGAATTCAGGGATCGATTCAATCTATTCAAGGGCATATATGTCACCTCTGTTCAAGCAGGTCGTGTGGCCCTTTTACCTCTATTGTGAGCACCCATTTGCGATTTGCTCATGCCTTGCATGACTCGCCTCTGCAGTTTAGTTGATCAGCCTATTTGGGGAGAAGATTTGTGCATCAGCCTATTTGGTGGATGGCGATTGGGCAGAGTTTGCTGCTCACACTCACAATTGTTTAGAAGAAGCTGGCGACCCAGCCTGTGACCTGCAGCGCCCAAACTCCCTCGTCGACCTTCATGCTCGGCTCATAGATTGGAGGACTTTTCTTTTTTGCATCCGTTTGGTGCGATTTAATCCTTGCCTAGTGTTGACCTGCTCATATTTGGCACTGGAAATCTGTGAAGGTGCGTGGGCGGGTGCTTCTCTCTTGCATGTAGAAGTTTGACCATTCCCACGTGTTTTGGATGCCATCACACTTTGTTGGTTGCAGCTTGATCTTGGACGTTTGTGTATTGCAGGATCCACGCCTGCTCTTCCACTTCAACGTCATCTCCAGTCCTTTGGCACTTTTGTACTCTCTGCAACAGATTGGTAGTAATTTATGGTTGAATACTTTCATGTTCTTGGAGATTCCATTGACGTCTATCTTCATTACCATTATTTGTGATTAACATTTGCTAAACTGCCAAATCTTCTCCATCTCTTTTTTTCAATTTTGAATCGGTCAAGACTTAATGTAGGCTTTATGTGATGTAATCATTTTATTGTAACATTTTACATTGTAAACTGCCTATGACGTGTAGTCACAATAGCACTCTATGCTTATGTTAGCATTTTCTGTAACAACACGAGATAAAGGGGGTATTGCTTTCAATTTTTTTGGAGCACATTGTTCAAGGGGTTTATTAGAAATTCATGCACTCAACTTATAAAGTGTTGTTTTTCTGTATTTTTCTTTGGGATGATTATGCAAGGCATTTTATAATTAATGAACTGAAATAAAGTTCCAAAGGGGTAATTATCTAGTCTGAAAATGGGAATCAAATGACATCATATATCATCAATTTGGGAGAAGGAAACTATAAGTCTTGGCGCGATGGAATCCTAAAGCACTGCTGATGGATTCATTTATTGCTGCATTTTTTTGGACTTATTCCTCAACCTACTACATGTTGGTAGAAATCTGTATGGGAAAGTAGAAATGATCATGTCTTAGGATTAATCGGTTTAAGTGTTGGGGACCACACATCATGGGCTCTATCACACATTGAGTGCCCTCGCACTCTCTGAACCACTCTATGGGAAATATATGGAGATCCCACTGAACCTCCATTCCTAGATAATCCCACTATAGAAATGCTTCTCTCCCATGATAATGAGGATGATCCTTTGTATGAGGATGATACTGAAGAGAAACTTGATTATTGGAATAGTCTTGATTGTCCTGATGACACAAAGACATCTCTTTTTATTTCTCCTCTTTCTACACCTCCTATATTAGCAGCTATTCAATCTCCTCCACCTGCTATTTCAACAGAGACTTTGGCTTCTCTGAAGGCCACTTCAGATTCTCTTCTGCAGGTTCACTCTTGTCCTCTTGATCAATGAGATGTCATCCTTTCATACATTCATCATTTTTTTGCAGAGTCTCTCCTTCTTGATTATGACAACAGTATTGAGGACATTCGTCTTCTTTTCGATGTTATCTTCATTGAAGTTGCATTAGCCTTTTCTTCTTCAGATATTCTTGCTCATGCCTTGCCTACTTCAACTTCTATAGTGATAGTATCAGATTCTTATGGTTCTAGTTATCATTATATATCTATGATCCCTATTGTCCCTGGTCTCGAATCTTCATCACACATCAACTTTGGCTTGGGGATCATTGATCATTCTACGAAGACATTATGGGCATCATCTAGGTCTTTGAATCTTGTGCATAATTCAAAGACCTTTATACTTCTTTCGGTATGTTCCTATCAGAAATGGGAAGATTATTTGAACACTTTTGTAGTTTTCCTTCTTCCTAAAGGGAGAAATGTGGTTTAGCGTTCATAGATTCTCTTCAACATACTTCATCGAGCATCTATGTGCACTACAACTTATCTTATGGGTGACTTCCAAGTCTCTCTTTGTATCTCCTATTTTGGGGAAAATTATTGTACATAGTGACAGAAGTTGTGTTAGGGGGTCATGATACAAGTCCTCCTTCTTCTTCACTTGTTTTCTTTCATGCATTTTGTTCTCCTTTTGGAGAGGATTTTCGTTCCCACGTGGGTTTTGTCCTTTACTCCACCTTATGAGAAACTTTTGTACATGGGTACCTACCATGGCTTGAAGCCGGAACCCACTTCTTCATACCCACCTAAGCTATGCTTAAGGGAGGTGTTAGTGTATTCTACCCTAGTTATGCTAACTTAAACCTAGTTAGGTGTTGGAATTGGCTGTTGACTCATTCCCCATGAGGTTTCAAGGTTCCTGAGGTGACTTGAGAGGTGTCTAATCCCTCTTGATACCTCTCCCTTGCATAGAGGAGGACAACTCGCCACCACTGCAGGATGAGGAGTCCTCTCCTCAATCCATGGCATGTGTGCCTATTCTTATGGCATGTGGTTGCTCATCCTCATTCTATATATTCAAGGTTTGAGCTCTTTATTCTTGTGTCAACTAATACAATATTATATTGTTCATGTGCTTGTCATTTCATCTCCTTGATCTCCCTAGTTTCTCACAGATAGAATAAGAGATAGGTAAGTTATGTTAAAAAAAATAAAAATCACTAAGGGTTGCTTCTATGTTAGAAGACAATATAGAAATGTAGTTCAAAGAGAAATAAATATACTTTTAAATAAAGTATCATACCTATGTTAAATATATATAAGTAAATCACATCAAGAGATATCTTTCTTAAGGATTTTATTTTATTTCACTATATTTATAGAGAATAAAATATATTTTGTAAAAATATATAATTAAAAAATATATATATATATATTTCTTATAAAAATATTAATTTAGAATATATCTTTTAATAAACAATTATTATTGAATTATGAATGGTTTTTTATTATTATTAATGTCAAGATACATTTGATATGAGCATGTTAACAAAAACTCTTACCTTTTATCTTAAATTTTATAGCTATTAATTTTTTAAATTTAAAATTAAGATTTTAATCAATTTTAAAAAATGAGTCAAGATAGAAAATATTTTAATTTGTCAATTTGAGATTTTTTTTATTTTTACTTATAATTGAAATTTTGATAGACACAAATTAGGTGAAGATATAAACTTTAAATAATTAAATAGATAACCAAACCAAAATATAGATGAAAATATAAATAAAATTTTAAACTTTAACTATATATATATATATATAATTATATATATATATAATTATATAATTTATCTATATATATATAAACTTATTCTAACATAAAATAAAATAATTTTGAAGTAAAAGAAATAGCTTCAAATTTATATATCTCCAATTTTTTTAAGTAAATGTATTTAAGATATTTATACTAGTTTATTTATTATAAATTTTAGAATTATCCTTGACACCTCTCGCTATCTTCTTGGGTGGTTATCCACCACCACTCCATGTTGAAGGAGTCATTCCTCTCATTCATGGGTGGTTAGGAGTCTCACCTTATCTTTTTGGTTGACCTTTTATCCTATCCACTTTTGGTGGATTGGTTTCCTTCTCCTTGCCTATTTAAGCAAGGCTCATTGTATTCTTGAATTCATCTCTTGAATATCAATTTGACTTTTTGTGTGCTCATGCTTTGTAGAAGTTTATATTGTTTTTCATTTGCAGATTTTGGCTAACATTCTTTCATTTTTAAAAACCCATATTTTTTAAATATCAATTACAAATATTTCAATGAACAAACCATTTAAAAAGAAAATTATATGACAAACAAAGATAACTATTATATTCTAGGCTTCAAAGTTGGACCTCCCTACAAAGTATTTCAATTAGAAATTTGTAATCAAATTTTGGTGCTTATTATTAACCCAATTTAAATAATCTATGACAATTAAGTTGATATTATAGAACATTATTTAAATCCTCAAAATTTAAGGTTTTGTTGATATTTTTAATTTTCAATCAAATTTTATAATTGTAAAATATTTGAGATTGTATGATGTAATTTGATATCCTTTTATATGAAATTATAAATATTAATTTTAATTATATCTTATTAAAATACACATTATTTTTATTTGTAATATATATTATTTCATAATAGAATATAAGATGACATCTTAGAGTAGTGAGCTTTATTATTCCACTAAATTTCCAAGGACCATCAACTCATTGGAGATCATATGACAATGCAAGATTGTATTGGTTTTCAAAAGACTTTTAGTCATTTTGGGTTTGATTTCTAGGTCCTCAGAAGTAAAAATGATGAATTGTGCTTTGAACTCGATGTAAGATAAAATATTACTACAAGGATGGACCTTGATTGTTTTATTCAACAATTTGTAAATGAAAAATCTACATATGATTGAAAAATAAAAGGATGGAATGAAGAATGTTATGTACAAAGATTTATTCAAGTAAATTTGAACTTCTCATGTGTGCACCTAAACCTTTATTCATTATAGTATGCTTTATACACATGGAAGAAATTAATGTGCAAATCTATTGATCAAAATAGTGTATATTTATATTACAACATATTTTATACATCTATCTTAAATCTCTCTATCTTTGTATCTTTGTTATGACAAATATTCTTCTATCTTTCCCTAATATATTTTTGTTGTTATGTCAGTTATTTCATGCAAATGTATTATATGAAGTGAGCTATCCTTGTTAATTTTCCTGTGAAGAAAACATTGACTAATATTTTGTGCCATATTATTTTCATATTGAATTTTTTGTTTGTTCACTTCAAAAATGAATTATAGAACCACTATAAAATTCATTAATAAATTTTTTATTACAATATATATCTTTTTGAAAATATGTATTAGAATAGTTAAATGACGAAACCATCTTAAAAAAATTATGACAGGTAAGGATGATAGTCAAACTCAGATGATCCTTCAAATATGTGTTAACATTTGCTATCCTTGCTTGAAAAGAAAAGGAATGTCAGAAAATTTGGTCAAAATGTGAGAAAAGGCTGAAAAGGAAAGAAGAATAAAGAGGTACTCAAATCAGGTTGATCCAACATATTTTTAGTGGGAAGGAGAACACAAAGAATTGGTCCAGTCATGTAGAAATTTTTATGGTATAAGGAGGTTAAAAGAAGTATTTTTCTTTGCAGTACGAGAAGCTAAAGAATAAATTTAAAGAAGAGGAAAGTGGAATTAAATAGAAGAGGAGAGGCTTATTGTTGTGATTCATTTGTGTAGAAACTATGACATAATTAAAGGAAGTTGTAACCAGTGTGTTGCTGCCATTGCAACTTAGTCTCGGAATATGGCAGATAATGAAGGTGACGCCTCTCTGGGTGGTCATGAATTGAACCATAGTCCCAATGCCATGAATAATGTCAATATAAGAAAACCCATGGCATTAAAATTCTTTGAGAGGAAGAGTATAAGAGAAATGTTGTCAACAATTGCATCCATGCTTATCATGCTCTTATTCCATATGTAATATTGTCTAATGGCCTTGGTAATTTCCTTGTCACTAATGAGGTTATATTTTACACAAACATGAAAGAAATGTCAAGTTGATATTGTGTCAGATAAATCCTTTGGTGAGATCCATACCAAGCACATCTAAAATGGAAACTTATCACCACATTGGAAGAAGAAAATTATTCTCAATATAGTTTTTTGATCTCCACATGGATAGCCATCTACTATAATTCACCATCGAAGTGAATGAGAAACTCTGTTGCGATTTTTTTACTACCATACTACCACAAAGAGCCTAGAGAGGAGAGGGAGTGTGTGAAATTAATGATTATCATAGAGCTAAGGAGTGATAACTAAATGGAAAAAAATAATGTTAGGTCAAAATCATGTCGAACTAAACCAAATGTGTGGGAAGTATCACTCCAACATAGGAATTGATTGGTACATGAGGCTAAGGAATGCACATAGATGGTGGAATGATTGTAGCAACATATGTTAGTGGTCTTATATCTTTCTAAGGATAAATATTACCATTGATAATTTTTTAACAATAATAAAAATACCAAGATTGGATATGATATATCTTAATGACAATATTTGAGTAAATTAGATCAAAGTATGTAGCAAGGCTAGAAAAAAATAATTAGATTCTTTAGATGATGTGCTAGATTGCTTAATTTGTGAGTAATTAATGACATTAATTTAAATAATTATGATTACATTCTCCTCACATATGTAATATGGACCTTAATTCAAGTTTGGATCCTTAGTGTTCACATGTAATTAAGTTGTATTTTACCAAGTCAAGGGAATTCCTATTATTTTAGCATTCATTAATGAATCATGGATAATGAGCATCCCACTCCATGTACAATAATTAAAATTTGATTAGAGTTGTGTCATCAATTGGAGAGATTAACAATTTTTATTTATTTTTAATTAGGATTTTATAATGCTAGTTGCATATTGGTGTTCAAGGAATCCTTATTACTAGTGTCCTAAGATTCCATTAAAATGCAATTATGTTTGTGTGTGTATCTAGTGTGTAATGTCACATAGTCAAATAATTAACTTAGATCCTTCATATTGTTTCCTAATTTAGGACTAAGATAAGATATAAATCATGTGAATGTGTAAATTAAAAGTTTAGGGAACCCATCAAATTCTAATTGTTAAGGGACAAAGCCAAAATGATGTTTAGGTTTGAATATTCCCTTCATAATCTTATTTCAGAGAATAAATTAGACCCTTTGAATATTTATCCCTTTCAAAAAAAAAAAATCTTCATGTTGTAAGATGTTATGCCCTTATGATGATATAATTTTATCTTTTGAATTATTTATTTTTGTTGTTTTCTATGATTGTAAAGTGTAAATTTGTTAAAGAGAATGGTGGCCATTGATCAAGTGCTTTAATCCAATGGCTTACATATCTATATTCATTATCAGGGCACATGAATCAATCCTCTAATCTTCACTTGATCCTATAGCTCATGGAACTCCTAAGAAACCTCGTGAAATTTATCAAGGCTCTCAAGTACATTGGTTGACTCTCACTTTTATTCTCTCAACTATGTAGATGTTAGCAATGGTTACATCACATTACCAAATTGCAATCACAAGGATTGTTTGGTATTTTTCCTCCAAGTGATGCACTAGTCATTTGCTAAAAGCATTATCTAATGTTATGTGTACTCATATGAGGCTCCATAAAGAATGTCAAAATATCATTTTTCTATTGGTTGATAGTATTACACATCAGCTACAATGGATCCTCTGTCATATACCTTATTAATTTAGCATACCTACTAGATCTTATAGATGGACCATTACCTAGTTCATATCTATGAACTCTTATGGTAGGGACCCTTCCATATAGGATATATGAACTTAGTGACATCAGCATGCGTTCTTATTTTTTGAGTGTCCTAATGGTCTTGAGAATACATAGCATAAAAATGATATCTAAAAATTGTGGAGTCTTTTCATCCATGGTTGTGTTGGAAATTTTTGTTATATGTTTAACTATTGAGGTGTCATTTATCCCTCAAATTATTTGGGATAACATTGACCATGTAATTAGAAAAAAATGTTAGAGTATCCTACATCTCATTTGATCCCATAATCATTATAAAATGGTTAATCTACTCATGTGCTATTGGTTTTTTCTACAAAGTTTCAAATTGATTACCTTGATCATTAACTTATATTTCCTACATAACTTTATTCTCATTAGTTAAAATACTTTCATGGTGGGGCATACAAAGTTGTTTTCTTGAAGGAAATTTTATTTCATTATAATTGTGACTAAAAAGATCTTGTATTGAGATAGACAATTTAAGGAATATCACATACTTAATGGGCAAGCTCTCTTTGTGTCAAATCAAGATTACATGTCAACCATTCATTTCACCTCCCATAAATTCCCCTTGGCTTAACAATTAAACTAATTTTCCTCTGGCTTGATCATGAACACTTAATCATATAAGCATCTACCACTACAGTTGCTTAGTTTAACTAGTACAAGTTTCAAACAAACACTAAAACCACGAATGAGTTCTTGAGCTCAACAATAATTTCACTCAATAGGACTAGAAAGTTACTTGTAAGAAGTTCATAATGACAAGTAAACTAAAATAAGTTAATGTTCCATCAATCCCTACTTTCCTAGCTATAGATAAATTGATTGGGATTAAGTAAATAAGAAAAATATGGTTCTTAAGAGTCTTCCAAGTCTATTGGGTCTTCATCAACCTTGTCCATGTGTATATCTTGTGCATAATCATTAATCTATTCTACATCCATATTTCTTTCTTGATTGTTTTTCATTGCCTCCAACATCCAATAAAAGGTAACACAGAATTTTCTTGAGATTTTTTATTCTAGGTGCTTATTTCCTTCATCATATAAATACAATAACTCATCTATTTTTTTATTCTCCTTCCTCAACACTCTTCTTATAAAAAGTGACACCATAAATTCTATACAATGACCCACACATTGGAGGACATCTACACTACCTTCTACCTATCCTCAAATTTTAAGGAGGATATAAATCTCTTGGTTGTAAACATTAGTGAATGTCATGCAATGCTTTCATCTCTACACAAGCCAAACCTTAGACTAGATGAGAGAAAATTTGATACAAATGTAATACAAGGTCCTAAGTGAAGGTATGCCCAGTCATGTAGCAAAGAGAATCGCAATGAAGAATGCACTTGTAACAAGGAAGAAAACACAAGGAGAAGGTCTGAGAATAATTTTTTTCAATAAGTTGAATGACAAAGATTATAACTTAGATAAAATACATAATTATTCAAAATCGACTATATATTTTGTCTCAACTCCTATTGTAAGGCCTACATGAATACCTTGACTATTTACACAAAACTACTATTTATTAAATTTTATAATAAGATTTTAGTGGCCAAAACCCACCAATTTTCATTAATGTTGTCTACTCCAACAGTCAAATTTATGAACTTTGTCTAATGCAAATTAAAGACATAAAATCTATTACTAATCTGAAATTTATGTAGTAGTTAATGTTGATTCGATCATCCAATGACATTCAATAATTTTAACTATTGGTGTTGTTTGATTGCCATCTATTTCTCATGCATAACTGACATGTGGACATTGCATTGACTATAACTATTTGTGTTAATATTCTTGTTAGTATTGAAATATAATGTTATTATATCAAATTTATGGATCACTCATGGCACAATGCATGCCATTGCATGATCTTCCTTCTTCCACATACATGCTAAATCTTACTCACAAAAATTCATGAGTTGTAAGATTTCACTTTCTTTGACCATATGCCCTTATATCAATAGGAAAATAAATATCACTATATCAAGTACTAATCTTGCTAATGTAAGTCAATTGATGTTTTGTACTAGAGTGTACCATGAACTGTTAGCTTGATAATAGATGGAAATTGCTAGAATAAAGTTGACTTTTCATTGATATACGATGTGGTTGAATGATGTGTATGCAAATCAAGATAATTGTTTTTCCAATGCTTTGTCAAAACATTGTTTTTATAATGATACTCTCCATTATGTGAAAATGCCCGACGATGACATTTTTAAATATACATTCTAGATATATGAAATTAAAATTTGACATTTTTATAAGTGATTAACGGTTAGATTCAAGAATTGTCAAATTTGAAATGTGAAATTTTAGACTAAAATAAAATGACAAATTGCAGTTTTAAAATTTTATTGAAGATGAATAAGTTATTCAAATAAGAAACAACAAGATTTTAAACAAGAAAACAAAACATACCATTTTACTAAACTAAATTCTAAATTAATAATATAAATAATACACTCAAAACTTTTCACCTAAATAATATAAAGCTATCTCATACACTTATATACTATAAACATTTAAAAAAAAAATGAAAAATAGAATGACATCCTCCAATTATAATGTTGAGTAAACTTAGTATTTGTGCAAATATGAAACCGCATATTTATTATAAATGTTAACAGTATTTCAATTTTTGGGCATACACGTCTAGCAAGGCAGTTGCAGCTACAACATTCCAAAAAAAAATCGTTTATCCTTTATGCTTTGATGGATGTCCATAACCTGTTCCAAAGCTCCCATTTCGGCCCAGGCTGGGAGGATGCTGGCAAAGGTTGCGAGGTCTGGCTTTACGTCTGTGAATCGCATTTGAATGAAAGTTTCTTAATCCTTTTCACCAAATGCATTTTGTGTATATCCTGCAAACATTTCTTTGAGGCATATGCTCAAACAGTTCACGTGCCATAACGATAAACTCCATTCCATTATGGTTTGACGGCTGTCCATATCCTATTCCAAAGCTTCCAATGTCTGTCGCTGCATCAACCACATTTTGCTTTTGATACCTTACTGACTTCTTATTTTATGCGATCAAACGCATTTAAGAACTTCGGCGCGGGAATAGTTTGAATTTAAAATTAACGGAGACTACTGTTTAAACAGGAACGGAAACGGACGCTGGTGAGGGGAAGGGGACCACATCTGCCACATAAGAGGTCAAAGTACCTTAGTGTGTGATACTGAAGCCCAGCCCTTTGCGAGGGAGGAAGTGGGTATATTTTCTATGTAACTGGGTGGATAATTTGAAGCCCAGTAACGACTTGCAATTAAAGGCGCAAAAGCTCATTATCAATCGTCGGTTCACCCATGTAACATGCGCGGGCTCGTTCCTCAAGTTATAAAAACAGCGGAGCGGGAAAAAAAGTATGTGCTAGTTGACCACCACTGTGGATCCTTGGTACAACAGGCTTGCTCTAAAGTTAGTCCATTCTTTTTCAAATGTGGTGACTCAGTTTACATAGAGTGGATCTTCGACAACGATAATCAGAAATGTTCGTTAAAGCCGGTTTGCTTGCATGCGGGGTTGAGAAAGTGTTGAGATCCCATGATATTTATTTTTATATTGTAAGTGATGATGATGATTTTAGGAAGGAGGAGGATATAAAAATCTTGACATGTGATCGTTGTGCGGTAGATAAGCTTGAGGAGGGAGTAGAATATAATATGTCGGTATTCAGTGATATTTATTGTGGACTGGATGAGATACCGGATGGTATTCATGTTGCTTCTGTGGATGTTGATTGTAGCAGCAAGGAGGCCATAAAGCTATTCAAATTGGCTTTATACATGGCAGAGCAAAAATCAAGTTCATTGAAATCTTATGAACACAATGCTAAGACTGTGTCTGTTCGCCGCTTCACAGAGTCCATCAACGCCTATGCCAGAAGTGGCTATCCACCGCTCTACCGACTGGATAATATCAACGCCTATGTCCGCTGATATTCTTCTAAGTTCCATTAGAGGGTGCCTTATTTATTTTCGAAGCATTTATAGTATAGTAAGTATAGTAAAGCCTAGACAGTTATAATAGCGCTATCTGCTAAATTGACAAATAATATGTCTATTAAAAGATGTAGCAGTACTAATAAATGCATTTAGAGGTGCAATTGGATTGCAGTAGTAACCAATGTGTACTTATCTATTGGCATGTCATGAAACAGAATACCTCGTTAAAGAAACAAAAATAATATTTATTATTATTTATAGTATCAATGTTATAAAGTAATCACTACTTTCATATGTAATCATAGGTGTTGGTTGCATTTAGGTATATAGAAATATCGTCACACACCTAGGTTCCTTGATGTTCAACCTTTCTATCTAGGTGTTCTCCCTACTTGACACTCATGGATGAGCTAGTTGAAAAGGTTTCCTCTCTATATAAAGACCAAAATCATGGTGTTTCATGGAATATTGTTCAAAGGAGGAAGAAAGATCTTCCAAATTTTGCATCTCACTTGCACAAAGTACAAAAGGGTAAAAGGTGTGCAATTGTCTTAGATTAGGTTTGGTATTGTTGAGACTTGCTTTTTGTTTGTTATTTCTTTGATTGATTAGTTATTTTTTTATCTCTTTCTAATTTGTGTGTTCCATCTCTTATGAATATCATTTGAGTTCCTTTGGTTTTTTTAGTTTCACTATATTACATTTGTTGTTCCACTATAATAGATTTCAAGATCTCATCAAAACGTGATTTTTACCCTCAATAAAAAAAAATTTTAAAACTCCCTAATATTATAGTGTACATATACTCTAAGTGCTTGAATGCATTGTAAGCTCTCTAAAAAGAATCTACACCATACACATCCTAAGGTTTGAACTTCTTTAGAATCACTTTTAGAACACTTTTTACACCAAATAAGTATGGAAATATGGACAACACACATTGTTCTTGCACTATATTGCATTCAATGTTTGAGATGTGAAACAACTATAGAAGGGAAGTAACTACTATACATGAGTAAATAAAATTAATTGTTAAAGTAGTCACATTTTGTTAATGACAAGGCATAGTTGCAAAAGGATTGGTAAGTTTCAAGTTGCCACATTTCAACTAATTAGAGTGGATGTCAAGAATGAACTGTAGATTTACAGTACATAATATATTGGTTTATCTCACACAATAAATATTGAAGTGACAAATTTATTGAATTGTTGTTTGTGTTCCTTAATAAAATTTAGCAAGTATCAAAGAAATTTTGCATAGAAAATAATTTTATTTAGAAAGAGAAAAAATTAGGCGTGAAAATGCACAACCATTTGATTGAAAATATTGTAAAGATATGAGTTATAAATTACCTCTAATTTGTTAATATAAATGTTTTCTTATATTATTTTTTAAATTTTAAAACCACATTATTGTCATATTTGTGTCTTCTTTTTTATCATTTTGATTAATTGTTATATTTTTTTGTAGATGTGTCAAGTTAAGTGACTAAAATAATTGGTTTTCAAAAAATATACATACACTCCAAGCTCTCTTTGGAATTTCAAGAAGATTTGTACAATTAATTTGTACTTTACTTATGCATACATATACTTTTATGTTGAAATTTGAAATCTTTTACTAAATATCTAAATTGTACTTTAGTTATGCATACATATTCCACGAGGATTGGAATGAAATTTATTATCATTCCAAATGACAATGACCCTTCTAATAGGAGGCTTAATTGTTTTACATGTCACCACTAGCAAGGGTAGGAGTAGGAAGAGAGGCCTTACCATTGCCACTAGAACTATGATGATACAATCTAGGTATGTCCTATAATTGCTCCTCCTCACCCTTGTAAATTAGAATACATATAAACTCATATTCCTACATATATCTCTATACCAATACCAAAATGAATATGTAGTAGGTACTAAATTTACTCCTTGTATTTTGGTATTTTACTACTATCATATAAGATACCTTAATGTAATATAGGGTTGCTAAGTTGTAGGGCTGCTAAGTTGAGTATGGGAGGTTGTGATATCTTTCCATTGATTGTTGTATACTTCTAGGATAATAATGAAAAGGCCTTAACCAATTTTCAACTCCTTTATGATATCTCAAAGGTCCTAGGTGGATTTATCTTCAATAGTAAATGATTTTAATGTACATACATTCTTGATTAATTTAATATTTAGTCCATGCATTTGTGTGGATTGGAAATATAGTTTACATTTTTTAAATATTACTAGTAACAGCCCATTGTTCTTGTATTTTGTGATTATTGATAACATAAGTAGAAAATTTAAAGATAAAGTATGAAAGTGGAAATTACTAGGATCCTTGAGGTTGTTGATAATGAAATTGTGGTACTATGAAATTTGAATTTAATATATTATTAGAGTCATACATACGGCTGATACAAATATCTATTTTTAATTAAACTTTGCAACTGCTTAGTTAGTTTAGCGCAACACACATTTCTACAATCTTGGATTTTATTTCTACTCTATTATTAGTGTATTTAAGAGTGAAAATTATTGGGCTTTCCTTTGTAATGAAATAATATAAATGGTATTCTTTATTTTTTCTTTCTATTTTTTGTTTGTTTTAGGGTTGGAATGGATATTATTGTTGGGTTTACTCAAAGGTTTGGTGTTTCCATGGGCTATGGAGGAGTGAACTAGGGATTAGCTTGTAGGATGTTGGTAGCACATTATGTACATATCTATAACAACTCTTTCTCAAAGATCTAAAAGTGAAGAGGTGACTTTCATAATCAAACAACTATCCTTATAATTGCATCATGTAAACTAACTCATGATGTATTTTTTACCACCAATTTCCACACTAACATTTATTTTATAGATTACAATATTAGCTCTTCCCTTTTCCTACAATTTTCTCTCTTGTTTTTGATAAAGGGTAAAATGGGTTTTACAGGGACCCGAAACCACAAATTTTACAAAAATAAAGATAGTAAATAAAAGTCCAACAAGAAACACTAGCTGCACAATAGGAAAAGACCGGAACACGCAGTAGCCAACTGCAACAGACCAAGAAGGTCAAGCAAAAATAGCTAGCAGACCAAACAACAAAAAACTGACCGCGATTAGCCCAGAGTCTTAAGGATAGACTCCGTCTTCGCCTCCAAGTTCTGCATGTCATGAACTCCCTTCTTAAAAATTTGAATCATCTTCAGAGTGGGGGGAGCCTTTCTCTTCAGGTTGTCCCTAGTTCTCTTAGAGATGTCGACATCTGTCTCCTGGCTTTTATCATTGGTTTCCTCCAGATCCACCACCAGAGATCCCTATTGGGCTTTTTCGAACTTCTCAATCATTGCATTAATTATTATGGAGTTGTGTCTGGCCATTCGATTGTTTTGCTCTGCAATGGTTATGATGGTATTTTTCATTTTCTCAACCTCTGTATCAATATTTTTGTTCTTGTCAGCATGGTACAGAATGTCTTTGCTGAGACCATAATCTCTTCGTTCCTCTTCTTTCTTTTCAATTGCAGCAATCTTGGTTCCCAACTCTTCCAATTTACTTTGAAGGGCCCAATTTTTTTATCTTTAGCTCATTAATTTCATTGAAAGTCCATTTTGAAAGTTTGAAATGGGTATCAACATTATTTTTAGCTAAATTCATAACATCCACAGAGGGATCCCTACCAGTGTTGGAACATGTTTTATCAAGGTTTGGAATAATAGGAGAGCTGGCTCTTTCAGTTCTATCCAACAACGGGTCAACACTTGGCTCAGTATTGTTGGCACCTGAATCCTCAGATTTAGGGGAATCTTCTGAATAGGAGACAAGGTTTGTTGCTTGGGGATTCTTATCAACAAGACTAGTCTTGAGGGAGGGGCTTCCCAATTCAAAAACAGTATGAGCTTTAATAGAAATAGGGTTAGGGTTTTTTTTCCAGAAAGGACAACAGACGGGCTAAGGATAGTTCTAGCCGAACTTAAATTGGGCAGAAACCCCGAGCAACTGGGTTCAATATCGTCTTCCTTGGACTCAGGAGGGGCTTCCAAATTAGCAGGGACATGAATTTTTTTCGTAATGCTCAACAATTAATCTTATCAGCCCAATATGCAAAATAGGGAATCTTCTAGAGTTTTTCTTATGATCATCCAAAATTTTCTCAGAGAACAAAAGAGATAGTAGGGGAAAGAAACCCTTACCTTGTAGCGGAAGTGGTTGAGTAGGGCGAAGTGGTAGCCATAGACCCTGGTAAAATGACCATCCACTGTTATATACTCCATGATGACCCGTAGGACCTTTCTCCAAAGGGCCTTTATGGTGTCGGCTTCAAAGTAATTGTTGGTAATTTTCACAATATTCATCCTTTCTTTTTCTTTTTTAGGAAATCTGATAATGACATTGTCAAAAAAAACCATGTCCCTAAAAAATTTCTTCCCATTAGTAGACAAACCTCTCACTTCATCTATCAGATTTTCATTGAGCTCCACTTTCCTACCAAAGAGGGTAAGATCCCCATTATTCCAATTTTTCTCAAAAAGATCTGTAGCCTCCTGTTTGGAACAATGGAGCTTCTCCAGGAATGGAAGTAACCCCCCAATTTTAACTTTATTCCAAGCCTTAACATTTTTTGTGTGCATCTCATAGTTGTCCGACTCAGTTCTTTTCCTGTCTCCACCCATCTTGGCAAGCACAGTGGGGTAAGCAGAGACAAAATCTCTACTAGAACTAGCCCCGCCAAATCTAAGGACCCACAAAGTGTGTGCGGCTTCCTTGCAGACTAAGCAACTGGGCTCGGTCCCATACAATCTAATGATTGTGATGTAATAATTCCAACCTGTCCTCATTAAAGGGATAACACGCCTCTTGTCCATGTGATTTGGGTGATCCCACAATAGTGGTTTACACTTTTTGGCCTAACTGGACACTGATATTTTTTTTTTTAACACAATATCCACATTCAGGCACCTATAGCGATTAAACCGTAAGGAATTTGAAGATGATGTAAACTAGAGTCTTGTCACATTTTGTCTGTAGATTCTAAAAATATTTTTTTCAATTTTTTTGGAATCAGATTGCACTTCTTTTTCCATCTCCCACAAAAATTGGGTTTTTTCAAAAAATAGCATTTTTAAAAGTGACGCACACCGTATAATGCATAACTTTTTTTACATGATAGATAAAATTCCAATTCTTTCAAATTTAGATTTCTAACTCCGATATCTAGTGATTCCACTTGGTTAGATAGTTTTTTATTGAATATTTTTTCTTTAATCAAGTTTCAAAGTCAATCAAATGACAATTCAGACCTAGTGCGACCGTATAACGCATAACTTTCACTGTATGTATCGAAATTCTTCTCTTTTTTTTTTGTTGGATCAACGACTTCAATATCTGGTGCAGTCATATTTTTAATTTTTTTTTTTTATAATCTTCTTTTTTCCACTTGTGCAAACAGAGATTTTTGTTTTCGATGAAAAACCTATATTTAATAAAACTTAAAAAATAGATAGATAATAAAACCAAAACATACTAAAATTATATTCATTGGATAGCTCGTTCTGAAGGCTACTCGATTCCAATTTTGGTTTCTAAATATTCCCCCATTTTCATCCCCAACCGGAGCTTGAAAGCGTAAAATTTTAGGTTTTTTGTGTGTACAAATTAAAAAATTAGGGAAAAAGGGGGTTCTAGGAACCCCAGGGGTTCTAGCGAACCAGGGTTCATTCGAACCCTGGTTCATGCGAACCCCCCCTAATATGCACATTTCCTTTATTTTTTGGGCGAGAAATGTGGGCCCAATAGTTAATGGGTTCACTCGAACCCTAGTTCGGTCGAACCCCTTTATGGTTCGGTCGAACATATAGGTTCATGCGAACCCCTAAAACCAATTTTTTTGCCATGGGGTCATTTTTTCTCAAATTTCCTTCCTCTTCAAAAGTGTAAACCACTTATGTGGCTTCACCCATTTATCATAATTCAATAAAGCACGGACATTAGAACTTATATCACTAATATTTAGCCAAGTGCTCAGATCATTACTCCTAACCCCTTCATTAGCGAAAAAATCTGCAACAACATTTGCTTCTCTATAAGCATGTGATATTTTATTTTTATCAAACTTAGCAAGAGTCAAGATGGCGTCATCAATCCATGATTTTAGTGTCCACAATGGGGGAGACTTGCCACGAAGGCAATCAATAATATTTTTGGAATCTCCTTCAAGCCAGAGATTTTTAAAGTTAAGACTTTGGGCTAGATTTATAATGTGAAAAGCACTAGCTGCCTCAGCTAAATGATTGGTTTGGGACCCAAGAGGGGAGGTCGTCGCACCAAGGAAATTTCCAAAGGAGTCCCTTATTATCTCCACCACAGCCCGTCGCCCCCGGATTGCCTTTAGCCACACCATCAAAGTTAGCTTTGACCCATTCATTAGGCGGAAAAGACCAGTGAACATCCTCTCTGTCCTTCTTGGCTTTCTTAGGGGCGCAAGGAAAATCAAGGCTAATATTTCATTCCTTAGCAACTATAAGGTCATAGGACAAGTGAACTGCTTTCTTAGAATTGAAAACATTCTGGGAGATGACATTCACATTTTCTTTCAAGAATCTAAAGATTTTATCAAAAACAATTTCCATAGGAGCTTCTTTATCTCTATAAATTCTATTGTTGTCTTCTTTCCAAAGACCCCAAGCAACATGAGGGAAAGAGAAATCCCATAAAAGCTTGAGCACAAAATTTTTAGTCGGGGCTTTCCATTGAAGGAAGAAGTCTTCAATAGACAAAGGGAAAACCCAAGAAAGATGCCAGAATCTGAATTTTTTTTCCCAAATTTCCACAGCAAAAGAGCAATGAAGGAACAAATGACACATAGACTCGGCTTCCATCTTACAAAGAAAACATCTGTTAGGAATTTGAAATCCACGTTTGCAAAGGTTATCAATCATGAGCACCTTATTTTGGAGAAGGATCTAGAAAAAAATGTTGATTTTAGGGACCAAATGTTTGAACCAAGCCTTCAACCAGAAGGGAGGAGAGTCCTAGGATGAAGTAATCCTGGCAAAGGAAGACAACACAGAATAATTTCCTGAGGGTTCGTCAAGCCAGACAAGACGATCTTCCAATTGATTAGAGAAAATTCTAACAGCCAGCAAAGAAGACTGAATAGGAGCAAGAGCCTGACTGACAAGACATAGATCCATCCATTTTCCATTCACTCTATAATCTTTCACATAAGAACCAAAACGAGCCTTGCAATTCTCAGCCCATTCACTAAAGGAATTAATTTTTATAAGGGATTCCTTAAAAAGCCATCTATCCTCCCAGAATCTAATATGGTTTCTGCTTCTAACTTGCCAACCAGTTCCAGAGTCCACTATATTTTTTCCATTGATTAGATTGTTCTAGCAAGTTGAACCTCTTGGAAGAAGGTGGGAATCCTTTAGAATAATAAAGGAATGATTGTTTTCTAAATATTTGCTAGCGAGAATATCTGTCCATTCCCCTGAAGATGAGAAGATTCTCCATATTTGTTTTGCTAGTAGGATCTTGTTAACCATTCCGATTCTTCTGAGACCTAATCCTCTGGCATTTTTTGGTCTACAAACCAGATCCAATCCAATTAAAGGAAGTCTTTTCTTTTCTTCAACCCCCGACCATAGAAATTTTTTTTGAATCTTTTCTATAGGATCTGCTAATTTAGCAGAAATCTTAAAGAGGCTCAAAGCATAGATAGGTAAATTATGAAGCGAGGCTTTGAGGAGTTGAAGTTTTCCTGCTTGACTTAACAAAGCTCCTTTCCAAACAGCAAGCTTCTTGCTAAATCTCTCAACCAATGAAGTCCAAAAGGCTTCAGGAGGTTTAAGGCTTAAGGGTAAACCAAGATAGGTAGCAGGTAAGGAGTCCACCCTACAGCCAAGTATTCTAGAAATATTAGTCTTTCTAAGAATTGGTGTGTTGAAGAACAAATAACCTTTTTTTATTATTAATCCGCTAACCCAAAGCTCTCCCATATTTATCAAGCAGTTTTTTTAAAGTTTTACCTTCAGAGACCAAAGCTTTACCCATTAGCATAGTATCATCGACAAATTGTTGATGAGACAAAACCAAGTTACCAGAGGAAGGGTTGAGACCAAGAAGAGATCTATAGTCAACCAACTTTTTCAGATTCCTGTCAAGACTTTTAGCCATAATAGTGAATAAAATAGGATAAATAGGATCACCCTGTCTTAGACCTCTGGTACTTTGGAAAAATGAAGTGGGGGATCCATTAACCATAACCGATATAGAAGCAGTAGACACAAGTTGTTCCACCATTTGAAGGACCCTGTTACAAAATCCAAAAGCCTTTAATATTTTAAATAAGAAAATCTAGTCAACTCTGTAATAGACTTTTGATATATCAAGCTTTAACAAAAAGCCTTCAGTCTTAGACTCCACTAAGGAATGGATATTTTCATGCACATTGACAATAGAGTCTAGGATTTGTCTGCCAGGAATGAAGCCATTCTATTGAGGAGAAATCAAAGAAGGCAGGAGAGTTAAAAATCTTGAAGTCAAAACCTTAGAAATCATTTTATAAATCAAATTACAAAGGCTTATGGCTCTGAAAGCCTCAAAGTTTACAGCTCCAGGATTCTTGGGGATAAGAACCAAGAAGGTGGCATTTAATTCTTTTAGGAGACTTCTGGATCCAAAAAATTCTTTAACCACATTCACCACATCGTCACCAACAATCTCCCAGAGCCATTGGAAGAAAAATAAAGGGAAACCATCTGGACCCGAAGCTTTACTCCTATCAAAGGAGAAAATAGCTAGTTTGACTTCCTCATTGGTGGGGATAACAGACAACATTGAGTTGTTTTCCTGGTTGATAATTCTCGGTATAGCTTCAACTAACTAATCCTGATCATTTTGGTTAATTTCATCATTCGCAGAAAGAATATTTTTGAAGAATAAAACAACATGCTTTCTAATATCCTCCTCCTCCTCATACCTGGTACCATTTACTTCAATTTGAGATATTTTGTTGATTGCTCTATGTTTTGAAGCTGATAGATGAAAGTACCTGGTATTTTTTTCACCTGCCAATAACCAAAGAGCTCTAGATCTTTGCCTCCAGAACTCCTCCTCTTTTCTGATAATGTCATGCATCTTAATGAGTAGCTCATTCTCTCTTTCCTTAGTATCATTTAAATATTCCTCTTTCTAAATTTTATATTGAATCTCTCCCAAATCCATCTGGAGGTCAGACTTGATCCTAAAGATATTCCCAAAGGACCCCTTTTTCCAATTTTTCAAATTACATTTCACTTCCCTTAGTTTTTTCGCTATTCTAAACATAGTCGTACCAGAGATAATTATGTTCCACCATTTCCTAATTTCCTTTTTAAGAGTAGGATGAGAGAGCCACATTTTTTCACATCTGAAAGGGATATTTTTCTTCTTTTTTATGGGATCCGCAACAAAACTAATTGGGAAATGATCAGATCCAATCCTAGAGAGAGCTTTAAGAGAGCAGTAATAATGAAAAAACCAATGATTTGAAACTAAAGATCTATCTAATTTGACCTGTATAAGATCCATCCCCTTTCTGCAATTTGACTAGGTATAGGAAGCTCCATGTAAATCCAAATCTATCAGCTCGTGGTTGTCAATGAAATTCTGAAGATCCTCTTTACTCTGCATATTGATCTGGGACCCTCCAAATTTTTCTCCATTCATTAGGGGTGTATTGAAGTCACCCATAACAACCCAAGCCTCTCTATCAAAAATCCTCCTAAAGGCAGCCAGCTCCAACCAAAAGGATTTTCACATTTCTTTTCCATTGGGGGCATAGATATTCAATTGAATCCAGCTGAGGTGGTCCATAATATGTGTGAATCTAGTGCCAGTATGGTTCGTTCCTTCCAAAATCAGATCCCCTTTGATTATGTGACTATTCAAGAAGGTAGCAATACCTCTAGAAGCACCAATCAAATTATTACCATGAGTACTACAGTGCTGGAAAAGTTTCACCTTTTCAACTTTTTCCTTTGAAATTTTAGTCTCCTAAATAAGAAGAATATTAGGCTTGTGATCTCTAACATAATTGCGAAGAACATCCTACTTGTGGGGGCTATTGAGTCCCCTGATATTCCAATACATTATCTTCATGAATTACCAAGGAATTTAAGGCATTCTGGGATGGTTTTCTGAGACCCATCTGCTATATCCTGAAAACTATTATGCTCTCTTGTCCATTTAGAAGATTTTTTCCCTCCTGAGTTCTTTAGTGCTCCATAGTCTGCCTTTACTTTTGATCTGGTAGAAATGCCACTTGGAGTCTTCTAATGTTTATTCTTTTCTTTCTTTTTCTTTGATAAGTTCTCTTCTTTATCAGTCTCTTCTTGGCTATCCGTCTCTTTACTAGATTCCCATTCCTTATCAGCTAGGATCCTATGTTCCCAGGGTAATGTTTCCATATTTCCATTCACATGAAAAGACGAGAAGTTATTGGAGAGATTAGTAGAATGGTCTAGGTTTTTGAGGGAGTCCTTGACCACATCGAAGGAATTAGGATCTGAAAAGTACACAGCACCCAGAGGAGAAAGAGCTTCAGAAGACGGGAAAGGGAGAGGGATGTTTAGTTCCAGGGGCAAACCCTGAATAGGAATTTCCTCCAAGCCCGAAGTCTCATCATTTTTCTCTGTTGGGATTGTCGCTTGGGAAAAGGGTTTTTCTTTTTGGCTTAGATCTTCATCCCCAGCCGAAAGATCCTCATTGGGTCCATTTACCTTAGTAGAAAATGGTTTTACAAGATTCATGTTTTGGGGTTCCAACGAAATCTCCATTATTTTTCATGACCACTTCAGTCTCAAAAGGGGCGCTCTATACATTGGACTCTTTATTTTCCAAGCCCTGAACGTTAGACTCTTTATTTTCCAAACTATCCCCTCTTGATTTCTTTCACCATACCAGTTTTAAAGAACCATTTGGTTTCTCTTTCTCTTTGGTGGCATTTAAGGGACATTTTTTAGCCCAATGCCCACATTTTCTGCACTTGAAATAGGTAAACAGGATGGTTTCAAACTCTATATCCTATAACTAGGAGCCAAGTTTAGACTAGATCTCGATCAAAGAAGGAAGGTTAGCTTCCTGAGAGACCCCCACACATACTCTAGCAAAAACCAATCTCTTTCTAGCAGCTGTCATAGTATCAATAGAAAGGAGCTCACCAAAGGAGCTCACGATACCATAAAAGATATCTTCATTCCAATACTCCAGGGGCAGGCCCGGAAGTCTAACCCAGATTGGGACATTCTAAAAAATGGAGTCTGAAAGGTCCAAGTTAGAGGACCACTTCTTTAGAGCCAGGGAAGATTTCCCTATTACCCAAGGATCCCCACTTCTAATAGCCAAGATGTCCTCTCTGCAAGTAAATTCAAACACAAAGAAACCCTTTGGAAGAGCAGCAATTGTGACTTTTCCATTCGTTCTCCCTTTATTTTTGACAAACTCCCTCACCACTTCAATATTTGGTCTAGGTCCCATAAACTTCCCAACAAGGGTTCTTTCCATTAGAGCAATATTATGATCAATTAACAAGTCTGGCACAAAAATTGCAAACTTACCTTTTTCCGGGGAAGAAATATTTTGCACTAGAGGGAAAGATGATTTTCCATTTGGTTTTACCCTGAACAGAGAGGTCTAGGGTTTGGGATTACCTCCAATTCTACCAGTGGTCCCCACCGCATCTTTAGCTTTCTCCTTTTTTTGACCGGCAGGGGAAACCACAGGATTAGTTGCCAAAATATCCTTTCCACCTAGTTCCACCTGGATTTTGTTTCTAGAGTCCACCTCATCCTGATCATCCTTACCTTGCTTCTTACTTGATTCAAGCTCCTAATTTGTCTGAGATTTCTTTGATCTTGCTCCATCTCCATTTCTGTTGCTTGGATTTTCAAAATCCCCTTTTTCCTACCCATGCCCATGCTCGTGTTCCTCCATCGTGTGCCTCTAGTTATTTGTCTCTCTTGTTGTTGTTTTGTAGCTTTGATATATTTGCAAACATGTTATAGAATTTTATTACATCTAGTGAGAAATTAGGATAGATAGATGAGATTAATTATTTAATGCTTATCATGAATTATACCATGTTTTGTTTTACCAAATTTCATCTTATATGCTTTAATGGAATGTGTAAATATAGTTGTGAGTATAAGAGAAAAATCAATGGTGACATTTTCTCTTCATTTTTAGTCAAAGGCCCCATCAAAATTATATTTCATAATTAAGGTAAATTGTAATTATAATTGTGGTTTCGTAAGTTCAAGATTCAATGTTATTATATTTTATATAGCCAGTTGTGGTAATTCATTGGTTACTATAACTAACTTTATTCAAATATATAATTATAATATCTATTTCAACATTAAACTCTAGTGCATATGGATAGTTGCTTCCTAAAAGGGTAAAAATTTTGGAGCCTATGTTAGATCTCCAATTGATTGTGGATTTCGATGCCACCCCTCCTATGGTATGAGGAGTTTCAACCAACCTACCCCCTACTAAAAAATGTCTTGTCTTTAGCTTTCACACACTCACCTGGTTGAGGCTTACATTTTGTTTTGGCATCCTCTCATCTAAACTTTTGGTATTTGGGGCAATGTGTTATGTTTTGGCTCCTTGTTTGCAAATATATTTTGTAAACTTTTTGTAAAGCTTTTTCGTTGTACACATGTAACTCTAAACTTTTATAATATATATAATATTTAGGTTTTTTTCTTTCATCTTAAAAAAAATATAATATCTAATTTTGGAGATTTAGATTAGGAAAAACTATCTAATTGTTATATATGTTGTAGGTGTATAAATGCACATATACATGTATTATGTGTATATAGTTTAAATATATACATATAACACACAAATACATATTTTTAGATATTCATATATTATTAATAAATATAATATTATTGAATTTCAATTAATAGTTATTTATTAGAATGTGCTGACTTTTAATCTTTCTTAACTTTTATATTAGAGTTAATTAATCTAATTAAAAAATATTAAATTTTTAAATTATAAATATAGAATTTATATAAATAACATTTAATATTTTTCTTATAAAATATAAAAAGAGAAAGAGATTTTTTTTATTAAACATTTCCTTGATTTGACAAGATGGTGATAAAAAGCTCTTACAAATACAATAGTATTAGATACCTCTTAAATTAACGAGATGTTGAAAGGAAGAAGATGCCATTTAGAAGAAGATGAGATCAGAGGATTATCTATGCCATGTCATGCTTTTAGTGGGCTCACCAGCGTTTGAAATGATGGCGAAAATGCAATATATGTCCAATAACCTCTCAATATCACATAAAAAGATTCGTTCATTCGTACTGGTCGACCCCTCTCAGTACGAATTCTTTTAAGGTTTGTCGAGAACAATTAAAGGTAAACATAATCGAAAACACACAAGGAATCTGGGAAAATTTGTGGAATTTTTGTTTTTTTTGGTCAAAAATGTCAGAAGAGGCAGAAAAAAGAAAGAAGAAAGAGCAATCAAGTCAGTGTACTGGTTGGTCCGGCATATTTTCAGTGGTGGATATAAAATTCCTTCCTTACGTGTTTCTTCCGACGGAAAAGACAGGAGGAGGATAATGAGTCTTTGATAAAGTAGTAGCGAGTTTGGGCAATAATAATTTGTCGTTTCATCAAATAAAAATTGCGTATTTGTGGCCTCACGAGCTTGGGCTGAGTATTTTTATTTTAAAATTATATGTATATGTATATGTTTATGTATGTATGGTAAATATAAATTTTTAATATAATTGACGAATCTGTTATATAGTTAATAAATCTTATATAATATAAACATCATATATGTTTTGAATTGTTTTATAATGTTAATGGTAGTTAAATATTATCACAAAAGTCTATATATGTTGTTATTATATGGATTAACATTAACACAACAATTTTTTATGAGTAAAATTTACAAATGTGAATTTAATTAGAATTTTAATATTCATAAATTTCAAGAAAATAGTGTATATCAAACTCCATAAACATGTCAAAGTCAATAGTTCTAATTTGAGGCTTTCCATGGAGACACTATCTACTACATAGATTTGAAAAAGAAATGTCATTGTAGGAATCAAGACCTCATGACTTTAATAATACCTTAATGAATTGGGCTAGAAGCAATCACTTTCTCACAAATAGAGATTCAAGAAGTCACCACATATCATGTTAACGATTTTTTTTTAATTTTTAATTTCTTTTAAATGTTACACATTAAAAATTCTTATATGAAGTTACATCCAAAATATTTTATGATTCTCTCTTCCTTTTGCTCACCTTTTTTACAATTTAGTATTTTATATTTTGAAGTGAGGTTGGACTATCAAATGGAGTCACCATGACATTATATTTTACAAAATCACCAAAAGATTTCTAAAAAATATGATTTTAACATATATTTTAACTAGTATATTTATTTTACATGTTACAGTGAATATAGGTTTTCTAACCAAACATAAAGATGTTTGTTCAATATATGTGAAAAAAATTAGTACAAAGAATTATTAAAAATACATATATGCACTTCATATTTATGTCTTTGTTTCCAGAAAATAATTAATTTTATCCAAACATTTATATGGAGGTTTGCAATTTTTTATTAGATAGGAATTTGATTTAATATGTGTTTATGATTTTAATTTATTATATTTCTTGTTCTTCAATTTCATTGCAATACACTAAATTTGTTTTGAGTCATTTGTCAATGTTAAAGGTTTTTAGGCACCATCCCAAAAAAGAAGTGAGAGATATAAGATATTCCATAATTTATGGAGGGGGAGGTGTATAGGGAGAGCTTAGTGATAAATTTTTTAAAGAAGTCCCATGGAGGGGGCTTCCTAAAAAATTTGAGTGGTGTTGCTAATTTTTTTTAGGATTATTATAAAGTGGGTGGTTTCATGAATTTTGTAGTGTAGTTTAAGATTAATAGTTTAAGATCCTAGATTTATGGAAGCTAGTGGTCTCATAAATTTTATTGTTTTGAATATTCAATTCAAATGAGTAAATAAATATTAAATAAAATAAAAATTAATTGGTGAGAATTTAAAAACTCTATATGATTGACAAGTGGTAGAAAAAAAAAAACAAGCTTAAGTTAATGGAGCAATTTATAGCCCCATCCCATTTGCAATTGCTTAAATTTTTGAACTGAAAAGTAGGGGCTTCTATTGTTGAGAAGAAAATCTAATTAATCCTATAGTATTTTTCTTTTTCCTTTATGGGATCTCCTACTCTTTCAAAATAAATCCTCAAATGATGGTACTGCACTCAAGTCATTTGATTCTAACAAACAAAATTGAATTGTATATTGAACCATAGATCTCATTATTTATCCTACTTGATCACTTCATCGCCACTCTACCATTGCATCAAGATTGACCATCTTATCATTGTCTTAAACAATTAAAAATGACAATGACAAAATTGTTAAATAAAAAATAATATAATAGTTCAAAATTATATACATATAACAAAAATATAAACTTATATTTGACAAACTAGATAATAAACGAGTATTCAACATCTTAAAAGATCTCCCACATAAGTTTCCTTTGAATACCTTTAATTACTAAACAAAACACATATGAGAATGAGTTTTATAAAACAAAAGAAAAATAAAAAGGAGAGAACAATTGATTAAACATTAACTTTATTTGACAACATAATGATAAAAAGTGAGTGATACATATACTATGGTATCTGATGGCGTTTTAAATTAATGAGATGGTGAAAGAAAAGTGAGGAAGGTGGTGAGGTCATATGATTATCTATGTCATGTTTTAATGGGCCCGCCAGCCCAAAAAGATTCGTTCATTGTATGGACTGACCCCTGTTCGAGCAGGATTTTCTTTTTTCTTTCGTTTGTGGAGAACAATTAGCTAAAGTTAATCAACTAAATATTTGATATCCTCACTATATGGAATCTGGGAAAATTTGTGGAAAGTTTATCGATAATATCATAAAAAGCAGAGAAAGGAAAGAAGATTCTTTGGTTTGTGGAGAACAATTAGCTAAAGCTAATCAACTAAATATTTCATATCCTCACTATAAGGAATCTGGGAAATTTTGTGGAAATTTTTATCAATAATATCATTAAAAAAGGCAGAGAAAGGAAAGAAGAACAAATACCAATCAAGTCACTCTACTGGTTGGTCTGGCATATTTCTAGTGGATAGCAGAAAAGAAAGAATCTGACCCAGTCTGCCGTGTCAAGTAGCTAGTTCTTAAAATGATAAGAGGAAAAGAATAACATTAGAGATTTTTTCTCCTTGCAGTACAAGTAGGAAAAGATTAAATTGAAAGAAGAGGAGGGGAGTAGAATTAGGTCCAAGATGAGAGGCTTATCGTTGTGGTTCATTAGTGTAGAAACTGTGCCAGAATTGAAGGAAATTGTAGGCAGAGTGTTGTTACCATTGCAGTTCAGCCTTGGAATTTGGCAGATCATGAAACTGACGCCTGTTTGGGCAGTCATGCATTGCGTCTTTGCCTACCTGATCAAGTACTTCGGTTTCCCTTGCACAGATTACAATCAGCTCAAGGAAGTCCCAGGTGGTGTCTTCAAGAAAGCCAGATCTCATGTCATGACAGCTGCAGCGCTTCCGACTGGGACAAGGACCAAGACTTGTGAGAAATCTCAGATAAATTTGAAGTACTTGGGAGAGTTTTTCTGTCTGACTCGAAAGGAAAGAAACAGAATTGAGATGCACGCTCAGAGTGATGATGATAAAAAAGGTTCACCCATAATGCACTATTACATCATAGATGAAATGTGGGATTCTCTGCAGAACATTGAAAAACTGCTTGGAGAAGAAGCTGAAAAGGCAGTGTTTGTCAAAAACAATAAAGAAATATCGGATGAAGTGCTAACGGGAGATATTATGAGCTTACCAGAGGTGCTGGAATCTGTAATATTGGACAACCATGCCGTTATGCGTCTGCACCACGATTACTTTCTGCCTGTCAACTTATTATTGGCGGAGGATAAGCTGCTGAAGATTTTGAACTTTGTGGGTTTGTTCCTACAGACTCAAAAGCATGTTCATTGGCTCATTCCTGCATCGCTAAGCTTCACATCGTTAGTTATGGGATTCACCACAACATGGAGGCTGTCTGTTGATAACGTCATCTGCCGTCCCTTTTGCAAAGCAGTACAGTTGCTGTGCGACCAACTGCCTTTGTCAATGAGGAGGCGGGTGTATTCTTGGGGGGACTGGGTAGAGCATTTGAAGCCCAGTAATGACTTGCAATCAAAGATTGTGAGGGAAAGTATAACTGTGGTCGTTGCTGCAGGTGCAAAAGCTCACTTTGAATCCTTAGTTGACAGTGAATCCTTGGATGTCCCTGAGGTCTTGGCTAACCCGGGCAAGATAAATACTCAATCCTTTTATAAATATAAGGATTGGTTTACAGGTGGCCCATTTTTGTTCAAATGTGAGTCTGTATGTGGCTTGAAATGTATTTCAATATGTGAATCAGTCTACATAGAGTGGATCTTCGACGGCACTAGATGTTGGTTAAAAGCCGGTCGTGTTGCATCGCAGGAGTCGTTAATGCTCCGTGATGTTTGTATTGTATGTGACGATTGCGACGGTGATGATTGTAGCTGCGAGGAGGATATAAAGCTTTCCTTAAGTGCTTCTTGCTGTGGAAAGGAGAAGCATAACAGGTCGTTAATAGTCGGCGATGTGGATACTTCTTCTCTTGATTTAGAGTGTAGCAGGAAGGAGGCCAAAAAGCTACTCATATTTGCTTCTTACATGGCAGAGCACAAATCAGGTTTACTGAAATCTTTTGACCGTAAAACTAATACGGTGTATGTTCGCCGATTCGTAGACTCCATCAATGCCTACGTCAGAAACAACTATCCCCCACTCTACAAATTGCACTTGCACAATGTAGTTGTCCGCTGATATTCTTCTACTCCATTAGAGGATAATTCTATATATTTTCTTAATTGCTAAATGAAGTGTGCTAGATTGCTAGAGAAAATAAGCAATGCTAACAAAGTTGAAGTAAAGCTGAAATGTGCCGGTATTGGCATGGTGTGATGGTTTATAGGTGGCATTGTTGTTCTTGCTACCAAGATTCAAACCCCATTGGGATGGTATTGTTGAATGGTTGTATCCGGTTCATAGCTCCGGTCAAAAGCGTTTTGAAATGATTGTGTACAAGCGTTTGATAATTCCGATATCATGCATACATGCAATCACGATTCTGATACCCACCAATATTTATGGTGGTAAAGTAGTAGTAAGCTTGGGCAATAATCATTTTTACTTTATCAATATGAAACTTATATTTGTGGCTTTATCAGTTGGGCTACTAAATTATATATATATATATATAAGAGCATAATTAATGTTATAGATAATATTTGTAAATATAACTTTTTAGTATAATTGATAAATCTATTATTTATATAATTGATAAATCTATTATTTATATATTTGATAAATCTATTATCTATATATGTAATAAATCTTATGTGATGTAAACATCACATGTTTTTAAAAAATTAATGTTAATGGTTAGATAAATAGTGTCATAGAAAATGTATTTGAGTTATTATTATATTAATTAAAACTAATATTAAAAAAGTATTAATGAATGAAACCTTCACATGATAAATGTAAATTTAATTAGAATTCTAGTGTTCATAAATTTCAAGTATGTAGTGTATATCAAACTCTATAAAAATGCCACAACTTATTTCAATATTAGATTTTTCATGTAGATAGTGCACGTCACATAGATTTGGAAAAAAATGCCATTATAAGCATCAACACAATGTTTTTAATAATAAAGCAGGGAAGGACCTTGAGCTTGTAATAGAACAAAAACAACACAAAACCAAAAAAATAGAGAGAAACATATCAAGCACCAAAGCTTAAACCCAATAACATAGCCCCCAAGGGTTTCTCAAGCAAAATGGAGTCCTTTAAGATTAGCAAGATATTTCTTCTTACGTTGTACAATTGTCCAAGGAGTTCCATTAACAAAATTTGAAATATTTAGACAAGAAAGAGGAGAAATCCCATTAGAGTGCCTAACTAATGGAAAAAAACTAATAGAATAACAAGGAGGAGAAAAAAACAAACTCATCCAAAACTAGTGCAATAGAATCCATGGGAGAAATAGTTCCCTGAAAAGCAAGATTATTATTCATCTAAGCAGGAGGGGGAGGAGATCTTGAGAGTGATTGAAGCAAAAAACTTGACTATCAATAGTAGAATCATCATCAGGGGTACATAGTAAGATGGTCAAGAAGAGCATTCTTCCACCAAGTGGAAGAAGATACAAGACAAGAGCCATACAGATAGTTTCAAGCCATGTGTGTAGTAGCAAAACAATGCTTGTAAAAAAATGAGATTGTTCATAATCCACAAGCTAAGACCAAGACCTATCATTAACTTCAAGCACAATCTCACTAGGTAATGCAAGAGATAAATCAACCTCCACCAAAATTTAAAAAATCCATGTTTTAACATTTTGAAGAAAATTAATTTGTACAACCCAACAAACATTAAAGTTGGAAGGCACAACTATCAATGCAAACTAATAAACAAAAATTGATATAAAAATATTAGTCTATGCCTATACATGTAGGGACTAATAATATAGTTACTCATAATATGACTATTATAAGAGATGCCAATTGGCTTTGTAATGTGTTTGATGCTCACAAAGATCTAAGAGTGAGAGGTCTCACAAAATTGAGCTTACTTATAAATTAGATTTGCAAAGGTTTTAGAATCTAAGGATATTAAAATGTGTTTATGAGAGGCCTAATGAATACTGCATACAATGGTTTGAGAAAAATTTCAATTTCATGAGCAACCAATTTTCTCATATATTTTAATTATCGAAAGTATACACTTAATCTTTTTTATTTCTTTTTTCTTTTTCCCTTTCTCAATTTCATATTTTTACGATTTCTTTTATTTTTTAACTAAATTAATACAAATTTCTTTCTATTTTATCAAATAAAAATAAAAATATTTATTAATTCAAATTTAAAAACATAATAATAATTTATTTTTAATATTTTAAAAATAAATATTACTTATTTATCTAAATAATTTTTGTAAAGAATTAAAATTTACAATGTAATAGTGTATATAGAGATAAAAACACTTCATTAATTAAATAAATAGAAAATCATTTACTTATTAATAATTTATCTAAAATAAATATTATTTATTTATCAAATATATACTAGGAAACATAGAGACATATTTAGCTTTGTCCTTTATTGATTCTTCTGTAATCTAGTAATCTAAAGTAAGTTTCTTTTTAAAAGAGAAAAGAATTAAAGTATTAGTTAAATAATTTAAATTTATAGATTACTATTTTCTTGAAATAAAGTTATTTGATTTGTTTGTTAAATGAGTATACTTTAGAAAGTTTGAATTGCTTTTTTATCTCTTAGACATGTAGGTTCCTCTTTTCTTCTTTTCATAATAATGTTTTTAAATGTGTTAATTAAACATTAAATTTGGATCAATTAAACTAAAAAGATAGAACCTAAAATCCATCCTTCCATCTCATTATTTTAACTTCTAATCCTCTACACATGTTATATTCCTCTCAATTATACATCGCATACACAATTACTATACAATTTATATCTACAATTCATATACACTTCCCACTAATTCTAAACCAATCCTGCTTTGTTCAAAAAAACAAAAAAAAACCAACTCAAAGAAAGTTAACTTGCACACGAAATTGTACAAATTAAAGTCTAAATTATCATATTTTAAAGCTTGTCGTAGAACAATAGATTACTCGAAAAAATCATTTCTATGATCACCACTTCCACATTCGTTCCACACGCAATATTTTTTCTATTGACTAAAAATATTAGTTTATGTAAAGGCGTGCCCCATTAAGCGGACGTACCAAACTCCTGGTCAAACATACTGCATGGGCGGTGCAGATGCAGATGCACTCGCAGTGCTCTAGAATGGATCTCTACCTACCTTGCATTTTGCGATATTCGAGTTTCTTTAGTGACGTTTCAAGAATCCTTTTTAGTGACTTAAGAAATCAGTTCTGAACTGTTTATAGCTGACATTGGATTCCATTCGGAAGAGCTTCAAAACTTACTAATTGACCGTGCACGGTGCGCAACACATCAGACACGATAGTTCTTTGTATAATAGCATTTGGTCCTCACTTTGTTTGACAAGATAATCGACGAAAACACCAGGAAACGATAGTCAAGAAAAAGAGGAATAAAGATAACGTTAGAGGGCCATCTCAGCAAGAAAATGAGGAATAAAGATAACGTTAGAGGGCCATCTCAGCAAGAAAACGAGGAATAAAGATAAAGTTAGAAGGCCATCTCTGGTGGGCGAAAAGAACGGAAAGGAAAAGCTTTAAAAACTTCCCGATTGACTCTGCAGAGTGCAACTTCTCTTTTCTGTCCCTTTTTAGAGACAAATTCTAGAAATATGCACTAACCCAATTTCTAGAGATGAAGGTGAAGGGAAGGAAAAAAGGAAAACATTTCATTAAAGAACGCTGCGTATTTTACCAATATACGGTGTGTATGCAATACTATTCGTCACAACGTACTGAAGCTGAGGACATATTCGACATTTCCCTGTGTATTAGCATTTGATGGCCTCACCTTGTTTGACAAGATAATCAACGAAAAGACCGGCGGAAGAAAAAAATTTTGTTTAGAAGGTAATCTTGGGTTGACCAGGCATGGTTTTAGTCGGTCAAAGAAAGAGAAAGGTCAATTCAATGTATATGATTTTAGTCAGTTACAAATATTTTAATTAAAAATAAATAAATAAAAATTAGGACTGGGATCTTCACTTATATGATAAGATAGGGAATCGAAAGGGAGAAAGTTTTGGCATGGTTTTATTTGGGGAAAGGAAGAGAAAGGTCAATTCAGTGTACATGACTTTAGTCAGCTACAAATACTTTAACAAAAAAAAAGCAAATATAAACTAGGACTGGGACCCTCAATTATTTGACAAGATAGGGAATTGAAAGGGAGAAAGTTTTGGAATGGTTTTAGTTGGTGAAAGGAAGAGAAAGGTCAATTCAATGTACATGATTTTACTCAGCTACAAATACTTTAATGAGAAAGAAAAACAAATATAAACTAGGGCTGGGACCCTTACTTATTTGACAAGATAGGGAATCGAAAGGGAGAAAGTTTAGGGAAATGAAAAAAAAAAAAAAACATTAAAGAATACTAGAAAGTCATCATAGTGGTTATCCAAAATGAAGGTATGATATATATATATATATTAATAATTTATGTAAGAGATAATCAATTATTTTAAAAGATATAATAAAAATAATAAATATTCATTATATTTAATATTTTTTAATTTTATATATAGATAGAGAGTTCTAAACATTTAAGCAACCTAGAGAATTAAGGAAGGAAGAGGAGAGGTTTGTAGCAACCATCGATTATTGGAGTGTCTCATCATTCCTCCATATTATTATCTTTAGATAGTTTGAATAGGGAGAGGTATACATTGAGAGTTGAGTGATAACTTTTGTGAGTCACTCAAATTTAGTAAACCAAAATTAAGGTTTAATCTCAACAACAAATCTCATTATTTCTTATGTTTGATCACTCTTGCTATGTCTTTACTATTCCATCAAAACCAACTAATTTTTCATTGTCTCAAGCAATTAAGAGTGACAATGAAAAATCATTAGATTACAAAATAACCAAATAGAATGAAATAATCTAAACGATTTTTGGATTGTATGCATAAATCACTAGTTCAAGATGGATATAATAATAAAGGAAGAGGCATAAGGTCATATTTTGTAAAATAAGGTGTAGACAAGCACACCGCATTTGAAATATGCAGAAATCACCTACTCTTAGATGAGTTTTAAGAAGTAGGGAAAATAGACGACTATCCAACAAGATTAGAATTTATTACTAACCTAATGTGCTAACCTAACTAATGCCTAATGCGTGTGTGCATATAATCTTGTTACATATATAATTAGATCACTAGGTTTTTCTCCTTAAAAATGTGAGATAACCTGACATCTTCAAACGTGTGAATCATGGCAAGAGAATCATGGATACTTCCTTCAAAAGTCTAGTTGATTTTGCTTTGATTTTGCAAATGTCTAATGATGTTAACAAAGTCCCCCTCAATCCAGACCTTTCTATAGCCTTTAACAACTACCAATTTAATAGCGTTAAACACTTCTTCGACCTCAACAAGGTAATTGGTTTGGGTTCCCAAAAGAAGTGCCATCATTGATAATCAAATAAATATTAGTTAATATAAATTAAAAAATAGTATATTTATTCAAAGTATTTTTAAAATAAATATTATTTATCTATCTAAATAATTTTGATAAAAACATAAAATTTATAAATGTAATAATATACACAAAGATAAAACACTTGTTTATTTAAATTAATAGAAAATTCTCTTTTTTAAAATTTATTTAAAATAAATATTCTCTATTTATAAGTATATACTAGGAGGATTAGCGGCACATTTAGCTTTGTCCTCCTTTGATTCATCTAGCATTTATTTTTGTAATCCAATAATCTAAAACAAGTTTCTTTTCAACAAAGTAAAGAATTAAATAATTAGTTAAATTAATTAAATTTATGCTTTCTTTCATGAAAGAGAGTTATTTGACTTGTTATTTAAATTAGTACATTTTAGAAAGGTTGAGATTCTTGCTTATTTATCTCTTTTAGATATGTAGGTTTATTTTTTCTTCCTCTTAATCATGTTTTCAAATGTGTTGATTTGATATTAATTTGGGTCAATTAGACTTAGAAATTGATAGAACCTATTCCTCTATCTCATCATTTTAATCTCTAGACATCCACACACCTCACATTCCTCTCAATTCTATATCACATACACAATTAATATAACTTATATCTACAATTCAAAAATGCTTCCCACTAATTCTAAATTAACCCTAATTTATTTTATATTAAAAATATATATATCAATATAAAAGAAAGTTAATTTAATTGTCCAAATTAAAGTTTTAAATTAACATATGTTAAACCTTGCCGTAGGACACTCGATTACTCCAAAGAGTCATATCTATGATCACACCTCTTCCATATATTTCCCCCCACGCAACTTTTTCCGATTGACTGAAAATAATATTAGTTCATGAAAGGTATGCCCATTAAGTGGACCTACCAAACACTATGGAAGAATCGCCTAAAGTGCCTCAAATTCCAAGTTAGAGAGACTATATGGACGGTGCAGATGCACCCGAAGCCCTCTGGAATGAAACTCTACTTTGCGTTTTAGATATTTGAGATCTTTTAATGACGTTGCAGAAATCATTTTTAGTGACGTAAGAATTCGGTTCTGAACTTTTTATTGCTGGCATTGGATTCCATTCGGAAGAGCTTGAAAACTTAGTCATGGACTGTGTACAATGCGCAGGACATCAGATTTGATATTTCTGTGTAATAGCATCCAGTCCCCACTTTGTTTGACAAGATATTAAACTAAAATAAAGGGAGAAGATGCCAAGAAAAAGAGGAATAAAAAGATAAGTTTAGAGGGCCCTCTCTAGGGGGCGAAAAGAACGGAGGAAGAGCTTTAAAAACTTACCGATTGACTCTGCACAGTGCAGCTTTATCTGTTCTATCATATGAAATATGCAGTAAATGTATAATGGCATCTAGGTAGAGAACTCATATACAGGTTTTGATAAAGAAAATATTAAAGAAAAAGTGTAGAAATTTTATTAAAGAACGCTATTTCCTATGCAATACCATACGTCACAGCAGACAGAAGCATAGGACATCATATACGATATTTCCTTGTATAATAGCAATTGGTAGCCTCACTTTGTTTGACAAGATAATCAACGAAATAACGGCAGAAAAAAAGATTGTGTTAAGAGGGAAATCTCTGGTTCCCGAGGCATGGTTTTAGTTGGTGAAAGGAAGAGAAAGGTCATCTCAGTCTACATGGTTCTGTCAGCTACGAATACTTTAACCCAAAAAAAAAGCAGATATAAACTAGAATTGGGACCCTCACCCGTTTGACAAGATAGGGAATCTGGTGAAGAAAGGGAGAAAGTGCTCGGAAATGAAAAAAAAATAAAAAATCCAAAATTTGAAGAATACTAGGCAAAGTGATTGTAGTGGTGGTCCAAAAGGGAGTTATCATCTTTCTTTCTCTCAAATAGTCTATTTAATAGACAATCAATTATTTTACAGTAAATTTTTTTTTATTATATTTTACTATTTTCTAGTTTCATATATATATATATAGTGAGTTTCAAATATTTAATCAATATCAAAGCATTAAGAAAAGAAGAGGAGAGATCTGTAACAACCATCTATTATTGGAGTGCACTATCATTTCTTCATCCTACTATTTTTATTACAAATAGTTTGAATAGGGACCTTCAATTTTATTTGGTTATATTAAGTTTCTTTTAAACAATTTGTCCATGTCAAGTCTTTTAATCATTCTCTCAACAAAAGGAGATATATAAGCTCTTCCACAATTAATGAGGGAGAGGTATACACTAAGAGCCAAGTGATAACTTTTGTGAGTCACTCAATTTTAGCAAATCAAAATTGAGGTGTAGGCTCAACAACAAATCTCATTATTTTTTATGCTTGATCACTCTTGTCACTTATTTACCATTCGATCAAAAAGAATCAATTTTTCATTATCTCAAACAATTAAGAGTGACAATGACAAAGTCATTAGATCACATCATAATCAAATAGAATGAAATGATCAAGACTAGTTTTGGATTGTATGCATAAATCACTAGTTCAAGATGGATGGAATAATAAAGGGAGAGTGACAAGCTTAATTTTTTCAAAGTAGGGTTTAGACAAGCATACCACATTTGAAGTATGAGGAAAACACCTATTCTTAGATGAATTTCAAAAAGTGGGGAAACATGGATTATTATCCAACAATACAAAAAAATATTACTAATATGTTGATTGATTACTAATTTGGTTTGCTAACCTAGCTAATATCTAATGTGTGTGTGTGCATATATTCTATTACATATATAATTAGGTTACTTGGCTAGTTAGTTCCATTAATTCTAGTTTCAAAAATATAATAAATTAGTTCTTAAAATTTCATTTTCTAAAATTTATGTTACACTTCTCCTTTTAGTTAGAAAAATGAGTTTCTTTTCATTTAAATTGTCTATTGAAAAAATAGGAAACCCTACTAGTTTTCAATCAAGTAACTTAGCTATTAGAAACCAATAAATTGAGGTGTAAACTTAATATAAATAGTTAGGAGAGGTGATAGGACCATCCCTCTCCTCCCCTCTATAATGGGCATAGAAGCAAAAGAGGCCTATCTATAGTATGGGGACTATGTGAGCCATTGGATCAAATCCTTACAATTGAACTTGAATTGTATGGTTCACAACAACCTACTAGATGCTATGGCTATTTAAGTAGAATTAATCCTCACATTTTGTTCTCACATTCACTTTTTTCTTTCAAAATTATTATTAATGTTGTATTATAGCACTCATGAATAGAAATAGAAAGCAACCAAGAACATTCTTTTTTAAATAAGACACAATTGATTATCAATATCAGATTTCTAATAGATGGGTCACTAGTTTTATCACATAGATAATAAATTGTGGTATCATTTAACCTATATACCTTCTATCCTTTATTGAGTGTCATTAGGCACTTATATAAAATTCTTGAAATCAATTGTTATTATGCATATGTAATATGAATCCCCAATAAAAGAAGATTTGAATTATTATAAAAGTAAGACTTGAAGAAATCATATTTTATATTCATATAGAAATATAAGAGCAAGTAGCTAGATGAATTGAGTTAGTTACACTAAAAACTTATGGATATTGTCTCATTATGTACTCTATATCAATGTTTCAAAGAGGATAATTGAAGACCTCAATTGGATGCTCATGTTTCCTTACATAAATATTAATAGTGTTCCTTTTTTCTTGTCAAAAGGGTTTTATGCATGCACACAATAATTGAGTTTACAAAAGGGGAAGGATGAACTAAAAAGGTTCCTCTCTAAGCCATTGAAGGCTACACTATTTATCTTTTTATAGTAGACTTGTATGTATTCTTCAATTATTTGTTAATTAAATGTATTGAAACTTTATGAAAAATATCATTTGTTTTCTTTTATTGAGTTATAGTTTCTTATTAACATAAATACATTTATTTTTTGTTAGAAGATTTGACTATTAGCTTATTTAAACAATTTTTTGCATCATTCATATATTTACAATATTTTGATCTTTGCGAGGGTTTGAATGGTTAAATTTAGGTGACTTACATGCATGGCTAAATTTTATGGAAAAAATAATTTTAAAAAAAAATGTATATCATATTATTGTTCTAATTTTCAAATCAAATTCTTGAAGATAAATTTTTTCATTTGTTTTCTTGAAAGTCTCTCACCTTCCTATTTATCTTTTTGAATCTTTTTATGCTTTTTAGTTTAAAAACACATAAAATATTATTACTTTATAAGAACCCCTCTCTTCATTCAAAATGAAATCACTAACAACAAGGTAATCTTAATTTGTGGTTATCAATACCTTTTTTATGACACTTGACTTGTCATGCATCATTCATAACTCTTAAATATGAGTTATTTAATCTATTAAAAAAATAACACTAAAATAGTATCAAACAAAAATCATTTAGATTTAAATAGTATTAATTTAATGTGAAAAATAAATTAACAAATATACATTTTTATGCACAATTACATTTAAACATTCAATGTTTTACAAAATAAAAAGAAAGAAAAAACTATAAAACAAAATAACAAATTACAATTCACATACTGTCTTAAATTATTTAACAAGATTGAAAAAAATAAAAAGGACAAAATGCAAAGAATTAAATTAATTAAATATCATTTATTGGGATAGAAAAAAGATAAAGCATATAGTTCATATGTATTAATATTTGACAAGACAGTGAAAGAAAAAGGAAAAGGAAAAGATTAAGAAAGAACCAAGAAAAATAGCCAACATATTGGCATATTTTTAGTGCGGAGGAGAAAAGAACGAACTGGCCCAATTTGCCCGGGACAAAGCGAAAGAAATAACATTAGAAATGTTTTTCTTTGCAGTACAAGAATGAAAAGAATATATTGACAGAAGAGGAGGGGGGATAGAATTATGTAGAAGATGAGGGGCTTATCGTTGTGGTTCATTAGCGTAGAAACTATGGCAGAATTAAAGGAAGTTGTAAGCAGGGCAAATATGCCAGAACTTAAGGAAATTGTAGGCCGGGTGTTGCTGCCATTGCAACTTAGCCTCGGAATTTGGCAGATCATGAAGCTGACACCTCTCTGGGTGGTCATGCGTTGCACAGTTGCATACTTGTTTACCCGCTTCTCTGTCCCGAACAGAGATTACAATAAGCTCAAGGGTTTCCAAGGCCCAGTCTTCAAAAAAGTGATATCCCATGCTACCACAGCAGGAAATGTGAAAAAGCACAAAAGTCCTAAGAAACCTAAGAAGGAAGGGAATTCTGAGAATAGTACGTCAATCTTAGTAGACTACCTGGGCAGGAAGTTTAAACTGGAGAAGAAAGGAAACATACTATCAATAAAGGATTGGCCTGTAAATTATTACATCACAGATAAAATGTGGGAAACTGTGCTGTACATTGGAAAGGTGGCTGGAGAGACAGTGTTTGTGAAAAGCCATAAAGAAATATGGGAAGAAGTGGTCACGGGCGATATTATGGAGTTTGAAGAAGTGCTAAATTCAGTGATCTTGGATAACCGCTCGGTTATCCGTCTCGACCACGATTACTTTCTGCCTGTCAATCTATTAAAGTCGGAGGATAAATTGCTGAAGATTCTAAACTTGTTGGGTTTGTTCCTACTGACTCAGAAGCATATTCATTGGCTCATTCCTGCATCGCTAAGCCTTGCATCGGCAGTTATGGGGTTTAGCACAACACTGAGGCTATCTATTGATGGCTTTATCAATACAGCCTTGTGCAGAACAGTACAGATGCTGTTTGACCGACTGCCTTCGCCAATGAGAAGGCGGGCGTATTTTTGGGGGAATTGGGTGGAGAATTTAAAGCCCAGTAATGACTTACAATCAAAGATTGTGAGGGGCAACATATACGCCCTCGTTGCTGGAGGTGCAAAAGCTCCCTCTGGATCCTTGGCTCACCCAGAGAAAACAAGAGCACTAGTACTTCCTGAAGTTGGAGAAACGGCGAAGCAGAAGGTCCCGGATTCGAGTCGCCACCAATACTTGTGTGTGCCCTTCATTCACAACTGTGCAAAAGGTCTCCTTGATAACTTTGGTGACTGTGAATCTTTGGCCGATCGTTCACTTTCAGTTGATCTACATCAGACGTGCTCTAAAGTAGGCCCATTTTTTTTCAAGTGTGAGTCAGTTTATATAGAGTGGATTTTCGATAGGATACATCAAAGGTGTTCCTTAAAAGCCGGGCTTTTAGCCTGCCACGAGGCTGAGAAGTTGCTAAAACTCCATTCTATTGTGTGTGATGATGATGATATAAAAATCTTCACCGCTGATTGTTGCGAGGTAGATAACCATGAGAAGGGAGAAGAATATTGTAAGTTAGTATCCGGTAATGCTTGTTGTGGAGCAGAGGAGCATACAAAAACCTTTAAATCTGATTGCTGCGTGGGAGATAAGCACGAGAAGGGAAGAGGATACTGTATGTCAGTATCTGGTGGTGATTGTTATGAAGCAAAGGAGCATAACCAGTTCATAGAGGATAACATTGATACTGCTTCTGTTGATGTTGATTGTAGCAGCCAGGAAGCCATAAAGCTATTCCAATTGGCCTTTTACATGGCAGAGCAAAAATCAGGCTCATTGAAATCTTATGAACCCAATGCTCGTACTGTGACTGTCCGCAGCTTCACAGAGTCCATCAACGCTTATGTCAGGAGCAGCTATCCACCACTCTACAAATTGCTTTTGGAGGATGTAGTTGTCCGATGATATTCTTCTACTCCATTAGAGGATGCCGTATTTATTTTCTCTTCTAAGCAGTTATAGTTCCTTAATAGGTAAATGAAAGTTGAGTCTATTAGATTGTTAAAATAAAGCTGAAATGATTGCAAAGTAAACATCTTGGAGATAATCGTGATAGTCCAATCTAAGAACATTGAAAAGCATAGACAGTTCTCACGACTTCTATGTTTCCATAATTGAGAAAGAATGTGTGTAAAAGTGTGTACTAAAATAGTTGCACAACGATAGATTTAAGGTGCTGCTTCAACGTAACATTTGATTTACTTTATGCTACACATGAGTTGTGCGAGGTTCCATTTATTTAAATAGTATATATAATAGCAAAGGTTCTCCTTTTAAGTGCAGTCTGATCATCCATGGCATGAAATAGAATAGCTAACGGCACAAATCTAATGTTGCAATATATATTCCGTAATTATAGAACCATTTATGTTTGGTTACAGATAGTATTAATTTCCTTCATACTCACATTGATGATGTTGAAGTTACAGATTCTTTTATAAAGATCTCTGAGGCGGCCGGGCTTAACCGGCACACTCTAAGCGTTCACTGCTTAGGTGGCCGGGCCCACAACTTCTTTAAACTAGGCATTTTCCATGACCTTTTCCGTTTCGTTCATATTTGTCTTCGCCGTTTTTTTTCCGTTTCCGTCCACTTCGCCGTTCTGTTCATGTTTGCCTCCAAGGTTTGGAACCATTTTAGTTATCATTTCCAGCATTATCCTCTACTGTGGAGCCATAAAACATGTAGACTTGGCCACTGTCTCCAAAATTTCATCGGTGATTAAGAAAACGAGCATGCTTTGTAACGTCTGCATCAAATCTTTTCGTTTCTATCTGCTGCCCAAAAGAATATATTTATTTGATCTTTTAATCCCACATGCGTTGCATGGGAAAACACAATGGAGAAGGGGATTATAAATTGAGTACGAATTGTGTTTATCATACGATATAAGAAACAACGATTAACACATTTGAAAAAAAGTTCTATTATATTTTAAAAAAACTTAGACGTCTTTTTGTCCTTTATGACTTCGATATCCACAGCATTATTTTTAGTTTTTGGAATTTAATATTTTAAAATAAATTAAAAGAGTTTGCTAATTATAAAAATATATGCATTCTAATGTAAAAAAAATGCAAAGAATGGAAGCAATACTTGCAACAGATAAATTGTTGTGTAGTAGTCATTTTAAAGAATCATGTTACCCTCTATCTTAAATAAATTTGTTAGTATACAAAGCTAAGAAAATGCGATAAATAAGATAATAAGTTGACTATTGGTATCTACCAATTTCCATAAAGCACAGAACAATACTGGGTAGATAATCATGTTACCCTCTACCTTAAATAAATTTGTTAGTATACAAAGCTAAGAAAATATGATAAATAAGATAATAAGTTGACTATTAGCATCTACCAATTTACATAAAGCACAAAACAATACTGGGTAGATAATCAATTGTCTTTCATGTGTATAGTAATCATTTCTCCCCACAGGAACTAGGTAGAGTATATAAAGCAAACCAATGAATGCAAAACAACCCTTATTTTGAAGTAGTTTGGTTTGTGCTCCTTTCTCTCTTTAATCTTGTCTAACTATTTTGAAGAGACCAAGGGTCATAAATAAACTATAGTTCATTCAACCCATTGAATGGCTTGGTTGAAAAAAGTAGTAAAGTGATTGTTGTGTTTAGCATCATGCAGTTGGAAGTAAAACAATTGTTGTGTTTAGCATCATGCATGTAGAATGAAGTGTGGTGGAAAGAGCCTACCAATAGTTGAATCAAATGCTAAATTTTTAGAATTTTTTAAAAAGGCTTGATATTAGAACGATAGGTGTTATTTTTAGAATTTTTACATGGCTTCCTAGAGCCACCCGTTTGTTATAAATTTCCTATAGGGCTTGATAAAAAAATTGAGAGGTTGTTATGAGGGTAGTGATTCAACTTTTCTAGTTAGAGTGTATTCCAAGATATTACAATTCTTTGAGGCATTGTGTCTTGAATAGTTTGCAAGCTTTGTCTATCCTGCCACATTTTGCATAGATTTTGAAAGGGAATCTACAACCACAATATTTGAGAAAATCCATCTTAATATTATACTTTGATGGATGTACATACCTTGTTCCAAATCTCTCATATTAAGAAAACCAACAACGATTTTGGTGAAGGTTGTGGAAGTTGTTTTTGCATCTACCAATAGGATTTTCTTCAAAATTTTCTAAAACATTTTCAACAAATCCATTATGTGTATATCCTGCAATCATTATAGTCTACGATTTCACATTTATTTGGTTTTGCATCTACCAATTATATTTGCTTGAATTTTCCTACAAGATTTTCAATGTAGATCCATTTTGTGTATATCTTACAATCCTTGTAGTACATGTGACTTTGAATCCATTTTTAGAGAAACTATTACAATATATTTCTTATTTATGTTCTTATTTATATAAATTCTTATAAAAGTTTGATATTAGTAATAGTATTAATGTTGGCAAGACATTTAAAAGAGTTTGTTGATTATAAAAATATATGCATCCCAATGTAAAAAATGAAAAGAATGGAAACAATCCTTACAACACATAAATTGTTATGTAGAATCCAATTCAAAGGATCATGTTACCCTCTACCCCATATTTGTTAGTACACAAAACTAAGAAGATGTTATAAATAGGATAATAAGTTGACTATTATCATATACCAATTTCCAGAGTTGTAGATCTCTTCCATTTCAAAACACACACAAAAAATTGGGTAGATAATCAACCATCTTTCATTTGTATAGTGATCAATTTCTCCCTATAGGAAACACATAGAGCATATAAAGAAAACCAACAAACCCAAAACCACCCCTATTTTGAAGTAGTTTGGTTTGTGCTCCTTCCTCTCCCTAATTTTTTATTATTATTTTGAAGAGACCAAGGTTTGTAACTAAACTACAGTTCATTCTATATGCATGTAATTTTGAGCTTGATAAAGAAAAAAAATATTAATATACTCTACTCAAAACACAAATACGTTCACTCAAAATCAGCATAAGAGTCAACCAAACATAATGGAACCATAAAATGGTTTAACCAAAATAACCTTTGTTGCAACATGGAATGGTGGTTGTGCTCATGAATGGTTGAATGTTAGTGCTTGTACCAATAACATAAGGTTGCATTCAAGTTCATGTGGATGCAATAGCTAAGTGAGGGTTACATTTATAGATTTTAAGGAGATTGGATGGAGGGTTGGGATAGAAAGATGAGACTAAAGATGGAAATGGATTGAAACATATCAAGCATGGAGGATGTGACAAGTGTCAAATGGTGGTTGGAGGAGATGGATAGAGAGGTATTAAGGATAGAATCAGTGGTGCAAATTCTTCTTGGGAAAGTTGGATGGATGAGATAGAAAGGGTACTGGGGAGTACCCTTAGAGGAATTTAAACTTGGATTGGATTTATGGGCAAGGATTTGACCCATGTGACATGGTACCAAGGCCATGTCGCATGTACAAAGTCCCATGCCTTTGTACACAAGTGGGGAATGTGTATGATTTGAGATGAGTTGATTAGGATTAGATTGTGCAAGTGGAGGATTAAGAAGCTAAATGGATTAGCCCACTAAATAAAAATGTAAATTTAATTTTTGAGAAAGGAATGGAGGACTTGGGTAAATAATTAATTGGATTTGTTTACCAAAGATGAACTACATGAGGAAGATAATTTAATGATTTAGGCTAAAAAATAGGTGTGTGTGAATAGTGATGAATAGTGGATGAAAATAAAATATTATTTAATTAATAAGGATATGTGATGGGATAATTAATTGACTAATTAGGGCTGTATTCAATCAAATGTAGAGTAAAATAATCAAGTGATGATAATGTGTCAGTTTTAGGTGTCTACACGTTCAACCCATTAACTAGCTTGATTGGTGAAACTTGGCAAAAATGGTAAGCAATTGATGCATTTGGAATCTTGCATGTGGAATGAAGTGATAGAAATAACCTACCTATAGTTGAGTCAAAAACTATATTTAGAATTTATAGAAGGCTTGACTTAGAAAGATGTGGGCTGCCTAGAGCCACCTATTTGTTATAAATTCCTAATACTACTGAAATTCCCCACTTATGGAGCATGAAACAAAGATAATATTATCTAGATGAAAAGCACATCTTGTTGAAAGTATTCACTTGTAAATAGACTCAAAATTATGAATTAATAAAAACCTTCATGGCCTACGCAAGGACTCAACCATATCCTTATAGCCTTACCTAACACCTAGATAATTTGAATGATCCTGTCACAACCCTCCCCATGCATAAATTAATATTTAACAAGTAAATTTTCATTTTTATAACTATGCTATTTTGTTATGAGAATGGTTAAAACTCCTTAGAAATCAAAAGTTTAATAACGAGAATGGTTGGGAGATAAAAAACAATAATAATAATGATATTGGTTTTTATATATTTAGTATTTATAAATCTATATATTGATATCATCATAAAATTTATACTAAAACTCAGTTATCATTCAAATTAAATTATTAATACGAATGACCATTATTTCATTTATTTGGTGACTGATTAAAGGCATTATCTTGTAATGCCCCTCCCAAAAATAATCTATAAATGTACAATAATTTAACAAATATTTTATAAAGAAACAAATTTGTAAGAAAAAAATTAAAAAAATAGTTAGAGTTCTTGAGGGATTATATGCTTATAAGAATGTTATCACCAAAAATAAATTGTCATATCTATTAATTTAGTTTATAAAAAAAAAATGATTAGTAATTGTGTACAAATGATTTAGTATTTAAAACATACCAACTCAAATTCTCAAACGATTATATATTTATTTATAATTACTATGCAAAGTCTAAATACAAATTCAATTCAATAATTAGAACACTCATATTTCATAATGATTATGTCTTAATGCAGATCTAGGATAGCATTAGGGAGCAACCCATTTTTATATATTAAATATCCTATCTTCTTTCGGTTAGAAAAGTGAATAAAAGAATATAACTGAAACTTTAGAAAACACTACACCATTATCTTAATGGGCTGTCATAAAAGCACAATTTTTGGATGAGTTAGGAACCCACAATCAAATCTTAACTGATTAATGATGGCTTACATACTAATATTGATTAAGTTTTTATTTTAGAATAAATAGAATATTGAATATTGATACGATCACAAAATAAAATGAAAGAAAGAAAAAAAACAAATTGAATATTGAAACATTCCTAAAACACATGATTTCATAAACTCTTAGAAACAACAATTGTTCAAAAAAATAAATAGATGAGGGGATAATTATCCAGGCTTTACCAAGTTTTTTGGTGGAATTTAGATATCAGATCTTACTGTAGATGTGCACGCATTTCATCATTTCATTTGTTGGAATTAAATTACTTTAAGACCTGCCGTCCAAAACCATCCAGCCGACCAAAGGACCTTCTGGAGCCATCTCCAGCTGCCCAGCCCCGTTTTTAGCCACCCACGTTGCTCATGCTGGACCTACCCTCAATAAATTTCATATCTAACTGGCATTCTACAGTGAAAAATGAATTTAATGCTTTTGATCTATAAATCTGATGGACGGGCTTGAGGTTTGGGGTGCTCAGATTTCTGAGTTCTCTAGTAATAAGTTTTATCTCTCTCTGTTCTGTGTCTTCTCCCTTTACACATAGCCTTTATATTCTTGTATTGATATTCTGCATGTTGGCCGATAATCTTGAAGTTGCAGTCATCCACTCATGGCAATATAGGTTTGCAAAGTTTTATTTCCTTGCATCCTCAAGGTATTTCATGTTGAGCTTTAATCTTATATTTGTTAGTTGAAACTTTGCATTATTGTATATTTGACAATGTTCACCCAAGTGCCAATGTCTACTGTGATAGGACCTTCTATCAGGAAATGAATTTTTATAAGGGTGTGAGACTTGGAGTTGCAGCATCATTAAGAGTTCTTTTGTTGAGTTCTACGGGTTTTTCAAAAGCACTTGAAGATTTGTGGTTCTTCCTAATTGATTTTTTATTCATTACAGACGAGTTCTTCACATCCAATAAATTGTGCAAATTTAGGTTGCTTGTGGGTTGTAATCAGATTGCATTATTGTATGAAATTTTGGTAGTAGCTAAAGATGTCATTTCTGATTAGCTTGCTTATATAAAGATACAGCCATGTCTTAAGCGATGCATGTTTCTGTCTGCATATTTAAGCCCGATTCTTCTAAAATATTACTTCATGGATCCTATCATACTTCATTGAGTGTTTTTATTTATCTACACTTCTTCCATGCATTTAAGGCTCTTGAACTGTGATTTAAGAATGATTTGACTGCCTCTTCAAGTGGTTTCACTTTATATATATCAGATGGTTGCACAATAATCCTGAGCTTGGCTTCGCCATGAAAGCTAACACAATGCTCTATTGTTTTAGCAAGAGCTAAATGGGTTGCAACATATTTTGAATTCCTTTGCATGGAAATGTTCGAACCAAAATCAAGAACTTGTATAGATGTTAGGCATAGTTCTATATTCTAATATGGCTTGACCTTGTTTCAAAGCTAAATCTTTTTGGCTAGACTTATTCACTTTTATGCAAATTTAAAACTATACTCCATTAAAGAGGAATAGACATTCATTTAAGTTCTTTTGTTTAGTCTCACCGAAATTGTTTTTTTTTTCAAAGATAGAAACCAGAATTGCTTTTCTCTAGTCTTTTTTCTAAAAGATAGAAAATAGATAAGTTAAAAGTCCTTTTTCTTAGTCTTATTCGAATTGCTTTCCTTTAGTATTTTTTTTTAAAGATAGAAAGTAGATAAGTTAAAAGATATTTAGTATTTCTTTTTAGATAGAAAGATAGATAAGTAAAATATGTCGTATGGCTTTTTTTTTAAAAAAGATTCCATAGTTTTTTTTAGATTATTTTTAATATTTAGAAAGAAATAAAATCTAGATCTTTTTTTTTAGAATATTTTAGGTATGCTAAATATTTAGAAAGAAATAAAATCTAAATTACATGCAATCAATTTAAGTTATTTTATTTTATTCTTTTTTTAAAAAAAGATAGTAACTACTGAAAAATAAATAAATAGTCTTTCAAGTAGTTCAAAATAAATGAAAAATATATAAATAAATAAAAGTGAAGATTAGGTGAATTATATATGTATAATATTTGGGTCAATTCTTATGAAAATAAAATATTAGATTTTGAATTTTCGATAATTGCATCCATCAAGTTTAATTGTTAGTGGGAACGTAATTTGGTTTGAATTAGCAAGGAAGATCTAATTTTTCAAGGAATTATGATGTAGAAGATCATTAATACTAACATTATCAATTGATAATAATATTAATAAATATAGATGATTTTAATATTATATGGTATTTGGAAGGATACTTAATAATAAGGAGATTCACATTGAGTTAAACCTTAATTACATTATGATTGAAGTATTAAAACCTTGTTATCATAAGAAGATTGCTTGGTTTAGAAGTTTTACTTTTGGTACGTATATTAATAAGTATTTAATTAACATTTAGGAGAATTGGTTCATCTTCTATTTGTATTTAATTAATGTTACAAGGGACTAAGAAGTAAGCAAGTAAAAATGAAATTTCCATTAATTCATGATAAATGACTGAGATTTATAATATATGGTTACTTTTGTATTAACCATGATGCATGTTCACAATCTTATAGTTTGATTATCTTAGATAGGATTTGAGATACATTACTTCAAAAAAATATTGTATGATGATTAGGTATTAAATATTGAACAAAATAATAAATGCTTTAAATTCCACAACATGTGGTGTATTTCATCATCTACAGTTATGTTCTACATACATTACGATTCTGTAAATTTATGTCATGGTAATTTGATAGAGAAGTCATTGTGATTCGATTAACTTGCAAAAAGGGTAATTAGAGATTCACTATTCAATTCACATGACAATCAAGAATTATGTAATATTTCTTTTCAAAAACTTGAACTAATGGTGACTTGGTCCAGATGCAAAAGGGGATGATAGTAGTATATCATTAACCTTCATTAGTAAATATCAATGGCCATTGCATGGAGGATCGGAAGAGGTATGAGTTATATTTAAATTATTATTGGTAATGAATATTCTATTCTATGATGATTACATATGAACCTTTAGATTTTTTTTTATTCCTAATATGGCTCAATAATCATTTGCAAAACTTGGATTATTGTTAAAATTATTAATCAATGGTTAGTTGGTGAGTTGGTAGAAATAAACTTTGCAAAGAATAGAATTATTTCAATAGGTACTTATTCTACCATATTGTTTCTTTTAATTTTACCATTAAATTACTACATATTTATTTAGTAAACAATAGTCAAAATTTTAGGTAACCAATAATTTTATTAGAAGAAACATTCACTAAAATAGTTTCAATTCCTTTTCAAATCAAGATGTTACTCCTGTCATCACATTCCTAGTAGCAATTAATTGTATTTGTGTATGAAGCCTTGTATCAAGTAGATCAAGTGAAATTGTTTATTGAGTTAGTGAGTAATCTTGAGTTTCTTAAGAATCATGAAATATTATTGGTGAGTTGAGGAATTTCAAGGAACTCAAGTGACAAGGCATGGAATATCTTCTAGAAAATTGACATCGAACTAGGACATATTGGAAGGAAGGTAAATACGTAAGATTATATTATGTCAATCAATTATCTTCAGAGAAGGAAAATAAAATCTTATTAATTAATATTGCAAGTGTAAACCTCTCACTGTCAATTATTTTCACGCCTATCAAGTTAACATGTATAACTAGTAAAGAATAGTCATGGATATTGAATATCACACATTATCTATTGTTATGTTCAAGTAGCTTAAAATGAGGTTACGAACCTTAGGGGAATCCTATACTTTTACATTACCCTTGCTTAATCTACATATTCGGATGAGTATATTGGGAATTACTTATGGTTGTTAGATTTTTTCCTCATTTGAGGTTAATTTAGACTTTTGATCTAATGTGACTAAGTAGTGAACTATGTTATTATAAACTTATAGATTAATTAAATCTTTGGAGTATATGGTCTAAGGAATCCCTTTCGGTTTCACCTAAGTGGGTGGCAACCGACGAAGTACTGTCTAGGAAAGATCGAGTCCTAGAAAGGGTTGCATACCCGCTATTATAGTACTTATATTTCTTTCCGACTATCTATAATTAACTAAGTCCATCTATAGTCTATTTCTTGCTCGAGGGTTTGGCTAGAGCCTACGCGGCTTCATGTTGCCAATACGGTCAGGTGGTGAGCAAGTTTTACTCATTGTACGCATCATTGTAAATGTTTGGACATTGACGTTGTTATTCATTCTTATTGATCTTGCAGTCAGGGTGTTATGTATTTATGGTTCTTATAAAAAAAAAAAATCATAGGATTTTTCAAGCTATATGACTAGGTTATTACATGTGGTATCAGAGCGAGGTTCAGACACTAGGCCTAATGACCTACTACTGATGCTCATGCTGCAAAACTAAATTTTGATTATTTACTGTGGTCTAGTAGTTAATGAATTTTATGATCCAAGAGTGATCTAAAAAGTGATGAAGGAAATAAAAGGAATAAGTGGCATTCACTTAATTAGATTGATTTAAAGGTTAGATATTGATTTTGAAAATTTTATTCTTTGAAAGGGGATCTTGTTGGCTAAAACAAGAAGAATTGAAAAATCAAGCTTTAGGAATGAAAAGAGGGGATGAAACCTTTTAATATATTTATGTTCCTTGTATACTCGGAAGGAATCCCGGATGGATTTGCTTGACTCCCCGAGGCCTTAGGAAAAATTCTGAGGCGGGTTTCAAGCCTAGAATTATAATTTATATACCCCTGAGGACGATGACCTCAGTACACTTTCAGTAGGAAGTGTGGTCATCAGGGAAGTGATTCAGGATCCGGATGATCCCGATGAATCTAAGTCTCTGGCCAGAGAATGTTCCTATTCTATAGGAATAGATGCCTATTCTGTTTGAATAGATGCCTATTCCATTTGAATAGATGCCTATCCCGGATGGATAGATGAACCCTTGTCTCGTATGGACAAATGCCTAACCCGTACGGTTAGATGCCTATCCCGAATGGATAAATGCCTATCTCGCATGGATAGAAGTACCCGAGTATGCAATTGAACAAATATGTAATAAATATTTTATGCGAATGGAATAGAATTAGTATGTGATATTTACCTATCTCTTAAGTATGATTGAATGATTCCCATGAATGATGATTCTTTTGTATAATCAATATAAATGGTTAGACATAGAAGGAAAAAAAATAAAAAATCTAAGTTTAGTGTAGAGTTTTACTTTCTTGATGAGCATAACTTATGAACTCGAGATTTCCTTCCAACCTTTAATGCACTATTCGAAGCTTTCATGTTATGGATTATTTTGACATTTGATTTAACATTAGGTTTGAGCACATCTTGTATCTTCCCAATGTGATGGATACTTTTTAAGGGATAGATATTCAATCAATGTAGTGTTGTCTCTAAATTTGAGATGATCATATATGAATGATTTAATTGAGACCATGGATCTTGGAAGTTCTTCCTTCCCTCTTATACATGGAGGGTCTCTAATAAGTTGTTCAAGGAGGTAAATTGTGAGGAATGCACTATTGGAATACAATGAAACTATATAAGATATGAATCACCTTGGTGGTTGAAGGTATGGAATTCCTTTAGATGATGTTTAACAAGTAATGAGTTTATATGTATTAATATTAATCTCTCTTTATTTTATTTTTTTATTTTAATAAGGTAATTTATTTAAATATTTGAATGAGTTGTGTCTTAAAAACTAGATATTTTACTTAACCCATAGATGGTGAATACCTAGGATGAAATTTTACTTTCACGAATGATCTAACCTTAAAATGGACAAGTGTGATATTTGATTAGGGAAAAAAAGGAAAACTATGGGTCAATGATTCTCAAGCAATAAAGGACGAGAAGCATGAAAAGAAGAAGATAAATTTTGGAAATAAAAACGTACCCATCATTAGATAAACAGGTATGTATCCTTGAGCCACATCAATAAGTAATAAGTGAAATGTGTAAATATCCTTATAAAGAGAACTCATGTCATCATTCCTAATTAAATCATATTCAATAAGTAGAAGTGATCTCCCTATGTTTTAATTCTCATATCATAGGTACCTAGTGAATGGTAGCTTTCTCATTATGTCATTTAAACTTGATGATGTGCTAGAATATGAATCTTTGAGTTAATTTATATTGAGGGTCATTGTATGACATTCAATCTTGAACTTATGTGCATCGGGACGATGCACAATTTAAGGGGGGGAGGATGTCACAACCCTCCCCATGCATAAATTAATATTTAACAAGTAAATTTTCATTTTTATAACTATGCTATTTTGTTATGAGAATGGTTAAAACTCCTTTAGAAATCAAAAGTTTAATAACGAGAATGGTTGGGAGATAAAAAATAATAATAATAATGATATAGGTTTTTATATATTTAGTATTTATAAATCTATATATTGATATCATCATAAAATTTATATTAAAACTCAGTTATCATTCAAATTAAATTATTAATATGAATGACCATTATTTCATTTATTTGGTGACTGATTAAAGGAATTATCTTGTAATGCCCCTCCCAAAAATAATCTATAAATCTACAATAATTTAACAAATATTTTATAAAGAAACAAATTTGTAAGAAAAAAATTTAAAAAATAGTTAGAGTTCTTGAGGGATTATATGCTTATAAGAATGTTATCACCAAAAAGAAATTGTCATATCTATTAATTTAGTTTATAAAAAAAACTTATCAGTAATTGTGTACAAATGATTTAGTATTTAAAACATACCAACTCAAATTCTCAAACGATTATATATTTATTTATAATTACTATGCAAAGTCTAAATACAAATTCAATTCAATAATTAGAACACTCATATTTCATAATGATTATGTCTTAATGCAGATCTAGGATAGCATTAGGGAGCAACCCATTTTTATATATTAAATATCCTATCTTCTTTCGGTTAGAAAAGTGAATAAAAGAATATAACTGAAACTTTAGAAAACACTACACCATTATCTTAATGGGCTATCATAAAAGCACAATTTTTGGACGAGTTCAGAACCCACAATCAAATCTTAACCAATTAATGATGGCTTACATACTAATATTGATTAAGTTTTTATTTTAGAATAAATAGAATATTGAATATTGATACGATCACAAAATAAAATGAAAGAAAGAAAAAAAACAAAATGAATATTGAAACATTCCTAAAACGCATGATTTCATAAACTCTTAGAAACAACAATTGCTCAAAATAAATAAATAGATGAGGGGATAATTATCTGGGCTTTACCAAGTTTTTTGGTGGAATTTAGATATCAGATCTTACTGTAGATGTGCACGTATTTCATCATTTCATTTGTTGGAATTAAATTACTTTAAGACCTGCCGTCCAAAACCATACAGCCGACCAAAGGACCTTCTGGAGCCATCTCCAGCTGCCCAACACCGTTTTTAGCCGCCCACGTTGCTCATGCTGGACCTGCCCTCAATAAATTTCATATCTAACCGGCATTCTACAGTGAAAAATGAATTTAATGCTTTTGATCTATAAATCTAATGGATGGGATTGAGGTTTGGGGCGCTCAGATTTCTGAGTTCTCCAGTAATAAATTTTATCTCTCTCTGTTCTGCGTCTTCTACCTTACCACATAGCCTTTATATTATTGTATTGATATTCTGCATGTTGGCCGATAATCTTGAAGTTGTAGTCATCCACTCGTGGCAATATAGGTTTGCAGAGTTTTATTTCCTTACATCCTCAAGGTATTTCATGTTGAGCTTTAATCTTTTATTTGTTAGCTGAAACTTTGCATTATTGTATATTTGACAATGTTCACCCTAGTGCCAATGTCTACTGTGATAGGACCTTCTATCAGGAAATGAATTTGTATAAGGGTGTCAGACTTGGAGTTGCAGCATCATTAAGAGTTCTTTTGTTGAGTTCTACGGGTTTTTCAAAAGCACTTGAAGATTTGTGGTTCTTCCTAATTGATTTTTTATTCATTACAGACGAGTTCTTCACATCCAATAAATCATGCAAATTCAGGTTGCTTGTGGGTTGTAATCAGATTGTATTATTGTATGAAATTTTGGTAGTAGCTAAAGATGTCATTTCTGATTAGCTTGCTTATATAAAGATACAACCAAGTCTTAAGCGATGCATGTTTCTGTTTGCATATTCAAGCCCGATTCTTCTAAAATATTACTTCATGGATCCTATCATACTTCATTGAGTTTTTTTATTTTTCTACACTTCTTCCATGCATTTAAGGCTCTTGAACTGTGATTTAAGAATGATTTGACTACCTCTTCAAGTGGTTTCACTTTATATATATCAGATGGTTGCACAATAATCTTGAGCTTGGCTTCGCCATGAAAGCTAACACAATGCTCTATTGTTTTAGCAAGAGCTAAATGGGTTGCAACATATTTTGAATTCCTTTGCATGGAAATGTTTGAACCAAAATCAAGAACTTGCATAGATGTTAGGCGTAGTTCTATATTCTAATATGGCTTGACCTTGTTTCGAAGCTAAATCTTTTTAGCTAGACTTATTCACTTTTATGCAAATTTAAAACTATACTCCATTAAAGAGGAATAGACATTCATTTAAGTTCTTTTCTTTAGTCTCACCGAAATTGTTTTTTTTTTTTTAAGATAGAAACCAAAATTGCTTTTCTCTAGTCTTTTTTCTAAAAGATAGAAAATAGATAAGTTAAAAGTCCTTTTTCTTAGTCTTATTCAAATTGCTTTCCTTTAGTATTTTTTTTTAAAGATAGAAAGTAGATAAGTTAAAAGATCTTTACCATTTCTTTTTAGATAGAAAGATAGATAAGTAAAATATGTCGTATGGCTTTTTTTTTTAAAAAGATTCCATAGTTTTTTTTAGATTATTTTTAATATTTAGAATGAAATAAAATCTAGATCTTTTTTTTTAGAATATTTTAGGTATGCTAAATATTTAGAAAGAAATAAAATCTAAATTACATGCAATCAATTTAAGTTATTTTATTTTATTCTTTTTTTAAAAAAAGATAGTAACTACTGAAAAATAAATAAATAGTCTTTCAAGTAGTTCAAAATAAATGAAAAATATATAAATAAATAAAAGTGAAGATTAGGTGAATTATATATGTATAATATTTGGGTCAATTCTTATGAAAATAAAATATTAGATTTTGAATTTTCGATAATTGCATCCATCAAGTTTAATTGTTAGTGGGAACGTAATTTGGTTTGAATTAGCAAGGAAGATCTAATTTTTCAAGGAATTATGATGTAGAAGATCATTAATACTAACATTATCAATTGATAATAATATTAATAAATATAGATGATTTTAATATTATATGGTATTTGGAAGGATACTTAATAATAAGGAGATTCACATTGAGTTAAACCTTAATTACGTTACGATTGAAGTATTAAAACCTTGTTATCATAAGAAGATTGCTTGGTTTAGAAGTTTTACTTTTGGTACGTATATTAATAAGTATTTAATTAACATTTAGGAGAATTGGTTCATCTTCTATTTATATTTAATTAATGTTACAAGGGACTAAGAAGTAAGCAAGTAAAAATGAAATTTCCATTAATTCATGATAAATGACTTAGATTTATAATATATGGTTACTTTTGTATTAACCATGATGCATGTTCACAATCTTATAGTTTGATTATCTTAGATAGGATTTGAGATACATTACTTCAAAAAAATATTGTATGATGATTAGGTATTAAATATTGAACAAAATAATAAATGCTTTAAATTCCACAACATGTGTTGTATTTCATCATCTACAGTTATGTTCTACATACATTACAATTCTATAAATTTATGTCATGGTAATTTGATAGAGAAGTCATTGTGATTCGATTAACTTGCAAAAAGGGTAATTAGAGATTCACTATTCAATTCACATGACAATCAAGAATTATGTAATATTTCTTTTCAAAAACTTGAACTAATGGTGACTTGGTCCAGATGCAGAAGGGGATGATAGTAGTATATCATTAACCTTCATTAGTAAATATCAATGGCCATTTCATGGAGGATCGGAAGAGGTATGAGTTATATTTAAATTATTCTTGGTAATGAATATTCTATTCTATGATGATTACATATGAACCTTTAGATTTTTTTTTATTCCTAATATGGCTCAATAATCATTTGCAAAACTTGGATTATTGTTAAATTATTAATCAATGGTTAGTTGGTGAGTTGGTAGAAATAAACTTTGCAAAGAATAGAATTATTTCAATAGGTACTTATTCTACCATATTGTTTCTTTTAATTTTACCATTAAATTACTACATATTTATTTAGTAAACAATAGTCAAAATTTTAGGTAACCAATAATTTTATTAGAAGAAACATTCACTAAAATAGTTTCAATTCCTTTTCAAGTCAAGATGTTACTCTTGTCATCACATTCCTAGTAGCAATTAATTGTATTCGTGTATGAAGCCTTGTATCAAGTAGATCAAGTGAAATTGTTTATTGAGTTAGTGAGTAATCTTGAGTTTCTTAAGAATCATGAAATATTATTGGTGAGTTGAGGAATTTCAAGGAACTGAAGTGACAAGGCATGGATTATCTTCTAGAAAATTGACATCCAACTAGGACATATTGGAAGGAATGTAAATACGTAAGATTATATTATGTCAATCAATTATCTTCAGAGAAGGAAAATAAAATCTTATTAATTAATATTGCAAGTGTAAACCTCTCACTGTCAATTATTTTCACGCCTATCAAGTTAACATGTATAACTAGTAAAGAATAGTCATGGATATTGAATATCACACATTATCTATTGTTATGTTCAAGTAGCTTAAAATGAGGTTACAAACCTTTGGGGAATCCTATACTTTTACATTACCCTTGCTTAATCTACATATTCAGATGAGTATATTGGGAATTACTTATGGTTGTTAGAATTTTTCCTCATTTGAGGTTAATTTAGACTTTTGATCTAATGTGACTAAGTAGTGAACTATGTTATTATAAACTTATAGATTAATTACATCTTTGGAGTATATGGTCTAAGGAATCCCTTTCGGTTTCACCTAAGTGGGTGGCAACTGACGAAGTACTATCTATGAAAGATTGAGTCCTAGAAAGGGTTGCATACCCGCTATTACAGTACTTATATTTCTTTTCGACTATCTATAATTAACTAAGTCCATCTATAGTCTATTTCTTGCTCAGGGGTTTGGCTAGAGCCTACGCGGCTTCATGATGCCAATACGGTCAGGTGGTGAGCAAGTTTTACTCATTGTACGCATCATTGTAAACGTTTGGACCTTGACGTTGGTATTCATTCTTATTGATCTTGCAGTCAGGGTGTTATGTATTTATGGTTCTTATAAAAAAAAAAATCATAGGATTTTTCAAGCTATATGACTAGGTTATTATAGATCCACACTTATTGAATTAGCATATATTTGTATTTGTAACTATCTCATATTTAAGTGGTGAAGATATCTATTTGTGCAAACTAAAGAGAGGGTTAGTAGAAATGACATTTTATATGGTATAACCTATAGAGAACAAAGATGAAAGGAAAAGAAAATAAATGTCATTCACGATTAGTTATTTTGACCATATATTGATTTCCATAGAGTTTTAGATTTGTATCATATTAGATATGCCCACAACAATAAAAGTAGATGATACTATTAAGGTAGTTGTAACCACAAAATTTGAAAAATCCCTCTTTGCATTATGCTTCGATAGATGTCCATACCCCATTCCAAAGTTCCCATATTGACACAACCGACATGGATGTTAATGAAGGTTATGGAATTTATCTTTGTACTTGCCAATTGCATTTTCTTGAAGGAATTGTTGTATGGTATTAGATGTTAGATCAAAATTTAATCAAAATATAAATAAATGGATAAGGAACATTTTAGTATCAAAGATGTCTCTATAATTACAAATTATAGCTGTGATAGATATCTCAATTCAAGTATTCAAATTATTATAGAAATTTCTCTTTAAAATTGTTATGTAGAATCTATGACAAATTCGACACACATTAATTGAATGAACCATGCACAGTATTCTAAAAAATGTGTCTAAGCCATAAATGATTACTCAATTTAAATGTAAACCTTGTTCAATTGATCAATTTATAAATTAATTAATATAATTTGGATATTATCACCTACTTTTATTATTGTGGGTATATCTAACATAAAAAAAATCTACAACTATATGGAAATCAATATATGGTGGAAATGACTAATTGTGAACTACATTTAGTTTTATTGTAGTTTCATCTTTATTCTCTATAGGTTATACCATATCGTGTGCTATGACTACTATCCCTCTCTTTAATTTGTACAAATAAATCTCTTCGCCACTTAAATATAAGATAGCTACAAAAACAAATATATGCAAAGTCAATAAGAGTAGATGGCTCAAAGTATCTAGGTGGTAGGTAATGATATAAGGATATGGTTGAGTCCTTGTTTAGACCATGAAAGTTTTTAGTAATTTATGATTTTGGTTCTATTTTACACATGGATACTTTCAACAAGATGTGCTCTTCATTTATGAAATATGATCTTAACTGCATGCTTCATAAGTGGGGAAATTTAGCAGTATACGTAATTTATAACAAATGGGTGGCCCTAGGAAGCTCATGTAAAAATTATAAAACTAAAACCTCTTTCTAATATCAAGCCTTCTAAAACTTTATTCTAAAAATTTAGTGTTTTATTCAACTATAGGTTAGGCTATTGCCACCACACCATCCCACATGCATGATCCTAAATGCAACAATCACTTCACTGCTTTTGTCAAGCCTCATCAACAAGGCCAGTCAATAGGTTGAATGAACTACAATATAGTTATGAACCTTGGTCTCTTCAAAATAATCAAACAAGATGAGGGAGAGAAGGGAGACCAAACTAAAATACATCAAAATGAAGGTTATCATGGGTTCATTAGTTTGTTCTATATACTCTACCTAATTCGTATGGAGAAAACATATTTATTGTTTATTTCTAATAAAATCATAGATCAATTTATGTGGGATCAATTTTTAATAAAATCATAGATCATGTTGTCAAAATGTACAATGTTGAATTGTAGATTGTTTGTAATTTATTTATCAATTTTAATTCTAAATAATTAATAATAAATAATTATTTATTTATTATAATTTAATGATTTATTATAATTTAATGATTTAATTAAAATTGATATTAAAAATTAATTTTTAATTAATAATAATTATTTTTAATAAAAAATAATTATTTTTAATAAAAAATTTAATTATAATAATTATTGACTGTTTATTATTTTTTTAATTGTCTGTTTTCTTTAACTAATTTTATCTTATTAATAAATTTATTATTTTTTTATTTTTGAAAAGTTTCATTTATTTATTTATAATAATATTAAATATTAATAATTTACATACGAATAATTTATAATTTTAATATAAATACATCTATTAATTATTTAAAATATTAAATTCAAAAACTAAAAATAAATTTATTATTTTTTTATTTTTGAAAAGTTTCATTTATTTATTTATAATAATATTAAATATTAATAATTTACATACGAATAATTTATAATTTTAATATAAATACATTTATTAATTATTTAAAATATTAAATTCAAAAACTAAAAGTAATGCTCTCGACATTGAGGTCACAAAGACAAAATGCGTGTAAGTTTTTTTTTTTAAATATATTAAAACTCTTTTTAATGTTTTTATCGTTGTTTCATACATTGTAAGAAGGATACTTATATTTTATAGTCTCCTTTTCCATTGGATTTCCTAACATACCACATGTGGGATTAAAAGATCAAATAAATATACTCTTCCGAGCAGCAGATAGAAATGAAAAGATTTGATCCAGACATTACAAGACAAGCTCATTTGCTTAATCGCTGATTAAATTTTCAAACAGTGGCCGATCCTACATGTTTTATAGTTTCCATAGTAGAGTATGATGCTAGAAATGAAAACTAAAATGGTTCTGAACTGTGGACGCAAACGGAACAGAAATGCTGAAGTGGACACAAACGAAACAAAAACGGCGAAGTGGACGGAAACGGAACAGAAACGACGAAGGAAAATGTGAACGGAAACGGGAAACATCACGAGAAATGCCTAGATTAAAGGGGTTGTGGGCCCGACCACCTAAGCAGTGTACGCTAAGAGATTGTCGGTTAAGTCCGGCCCTCTGAGGCTTCTGTGTAACCCTGAATTACATGAGTCTTAAAAGAAATGCATTTTTCTTTGGTTTATACAAGTCAAAGCCAGGGTTGATACCCATGCTCATACCTTTTCCTACCCAAGTATGAAGTTATGTAAAGAGAAAAAGGTATGAAGTATTATTAGTTACATTTAAATTATCATTTTTAAATGTTGTTTTATTGGATAGTCAAATAATTAATAGTAAATTTATATTTCATTAAAAAAAATTATTTTGATTGATCAAAATTGATCTTTAATAGTTTAATTGAATGATATTTAAAATAATTGATTCTAATATCCATCAATATTTATATATCATCAAATAGAATGCATTTTTTATAGAAACAAAGAGAAACTGCAGCACTAAAAAAAATGTTAAATTATTTGCAATATTAATTTTATGAAGTAATAGCTATTTTCATATGGATATCCTAGGTGTTGCATTTCAATTCTATAGAAGATTAACCACCCATACAATTTAGTAAAATATTTGCAAGACAAATGTTACAAATATTTATGAAAAGACAAATATAATATTGTCACAAATATTTTTATATAAATTAATATTATATGACAATAACATAAAACAGATATTAAAAGATACTAACTATAGTGTAGGAAAAAGTATCCCTTTACATTTTCACACTTGTTTGGGCCCTCCCTTCTAAAATTGGGCTTATTATGCCTTATTTGGTCATATTTTGCATTCGCAAGCCTTATTTAATGCATTTTTTTGAAGATAATCCCAAAATTTAATAAATGACAAATCATGATTCAATGTTTGAGGTTGTGTGTTTCAAATCTAGTGATTTGGGACTCTTACATCACCTTGGGCGTATGGGTCCCACCCAGGTCTCAGGGCCTAATTTTAAATATTGCATTGAACTTAACATCCTTTAAAGTTTGTGTCTCGTATTTAAGACACTGAGACTCATACGCTAGTTCCATACGCCCCAAATGATGTATGAATCATGCTTTAACCAAGACCTAATTTAAATCAAATTCTTGGTAGGATTTTATTACCCTAGATTTGATGTTGGCTTGTAGTGTTGTAATTTCAAGAAATATGGCATGAACAAGTATAAGTACAAGGTTCTTTCACATAATTTCTCCTAACAAGATCTAGGCTTTCAAATATTCAAGCATTATAGCAAATTTATGATTTCTAGTGTCAAAAAATGTCATCGGGGACATTTTCACACTTGTTTGGGCCCTCCTTGTGAAATTAAGCCTAATGTCAACTACCTTGATTTAGTGTTGTAATGTGGTTGACACATTCACATTAGGTCTTAGGCCTTTGCAAACTAACGAATTTGAATTGTACCTTGCTAAAGTGTTGTGAAGTGTTGTAACACACTTTCACATATTTCTAAGGTTTTATTAATCAACTAAATATAATAAACTCAATTTTTAATCAAAATAAACATTAAAATTTCCTTATTTGAAGTGTTGTAAAGTGTTGTAACACATTTTAAAACTCCTCTAGACTTGTCATTAATTTGCATCAACAAGCCTCATTTATTGCATCTTTTCGAGGAAAGTATCGACACCAATCAATATCCAATCATAATTCAAGTGTTTCTAGCTTGTGTGGCCCAGATTTAGTGATTTGGGACCCATTCACCACCTTGGGCGAATGGGTTCCACGTAGGTCTTTTTGTCCTAAACTAGATTTCACACATTTCCAAGCACTTTTGATTTTTGGTCGCATACATTATACCAAATGGGACTCACTCGCCATCTTGGGAGAATGAGTCTTGTGTGGCCCAAAATTAAAATTAATTCAAATTTCTAGTGGGATTTTATTCTCCTAGATCTGATGTCATCTATAGTGTTGTAATTTTGGGAATTCTTGCATAATTGACTATAAATACAATGTTTTTTCACTCATATTTTCACCTAGCAATCTAATAAGCAATCAAGTGTTCACAAGAGTGTTCATGAGAATTCAAGTGTCTTCAAGAGCAGATCTTCAAGCATTCTAGAGCAGATTTTCAAGCATCAATCATCATGTCAAATATTTCATGCATCATGTTGTTTTAGAATTAACAATTGTGGTGCAGGGGATTTTGTGATTCAAGCAAGCATTTCATTCAAGATCTATCCAATTCAAGCAAGAACCAAAGTCTACATCCATTGCAACCATTATAAGCATATTTGCACCACCTTATATTGTTAGGGTTTGGTGAGTTGCAACATTATTATTTGTTCATTCATCATTCTCCATTCTTATTTGATTTCGTTTCAAAGATTGATTTCCAAAATGAGGTTTGACTAAGGAAAACCCCTATCCATTAACCCCACAAAATTTTCTCCTCTCCTTTGTGTGTGATTTACAGATCTAGATTGTAGATTTCCCAAGGAGAAGGATTAGAGGATATTTGAAAATCATTCAAAGTTGTCAAAGTTGTCATCAAGCCTTGGAAAACCTTGGAGAAGACCTATAGGTTGCAATTTAGAGATTTGGATCTGAAAATCACTCAAGAAGGAAAAAGAAGATAGAGAAGATCTAGATTAGCTTTTGAAGTTGCAGAAAATCCCAACTAGACTGATTCACCACTTTTGGTGGGAAGGAGTAAGGTTAGAAATGTATACCTGAACTGTCGAGGAAGCAAACCACGATCTAACGAACCTGAAGGTTCAGGGGAAGTGAAGGACTTCATAGCTTCTTGGAACTATGAAGTTGAATAAAGAAACCATCTCACAAGCCCGCAAACCTAAAAGGAGGCAACCCCCAAGATCTATCGCATGAAGGAAGCCTCGTGAAGCAAGCACCTTATAGGCCTACAGACCTACAATGAGGCAACCCCCAAGATCTCTCGCATGAAGGAATCCCCATGAAGCAAGTGACTTATAGGCCCGTAGACTTGCAAGGAAGGTGTCCTCCAAGAACTCTCACATGGAGGATACCCGGGAAGTGTCCCCCAAGATCTCTCACATAGAGGAAGCTAGGAAAGCGCCCTACAGACCTACAGACTTCTAGGGAAAGTATTCCCCAAGAACTCTCACATGAAAAATACCCAAGAAAGCACCCTACAGACTCACAAACCTATAGGGAAGGTAACCCCCAAGATCTCTTCCATGGAGGAAACCTAAGAAAGTGCCCTACAGACCTATAAAATTGCAGGGGAGCCACCCCCATGAACTCTCGCATGGAGGAGGATCAAAGGAAGTTCCCTACAAGCTCTCAGACCTATAGGAAGGTATCCACCAAGATCTCTCAGATGGAGGAAATGTAGAGAAGTGGAATTCGTAGAGTTAGAAAGCGGCCACGTAGGCAAGTAAGCTAACAGTCATGCAAACAGTCAAAAATTTGGAAAACTTTCAAAGGGGTCCTTCGAGAACCCATCATGAAGAGGGGGGTTCACTCAAGGGACACATAGCTCAAAATAAAATGTTTTGTTTCTCGACTCAATCCATCATCAAGCAATCCTTTTGAAAGATGTTCACTTCATTAAGGAATTTGAAAGGAAGAATATGTCCCCACGCGAGGGGAAGGTCAAAGTTGTTCCCACTTTGGAGGAAGGTTCTCAAGTCCTTTCTTTATGAACCTGTGATGAAGGAAACATGTTCCGTTAGGGTTCCAAGTAGAGAATGTGTTTCTAAAGAAAGGTTTGCAAATATTTTCAAGAAAAGATTTGTTAGCCATGAATGCATTTTCTAAAAATTAGAATGTTGAAATAAAGCATTATTGTACTTGAAAGGGACAACTCAAGCAAAGAAGAGATAAAAGATAAAGAGAAAGAAAAAAAGGAGAAAAACACA
>VDFB02041857.1:0-72261 GCA_007258455.2 Sequoia sempervirens
GCTTGTGAAAATACATAATGGGTTGAACAGTGGCAGCAAAGATCGTTGACACCTATAGAAGCACATAATCAATATGAAAGAACTATTGAAGGAAATGATCAATTGTTTGCATCTGAAGATTATGATTGCGTTTCAGACCTTGTACAAGAAGGTAATTTTAATTTAATTTATTTCATTTTATTTTGCTTTATTAAAGTTATTTTTAATACTAAGTGGTTATATGGATATGCACAAGTTATTAAATCGAATTTTGTTGGTGGGACATGTGTATGCAGTTATTGCACGAGGGAATGAAGAGCAAACAAAATATTGGTTGACTTCGTTATTGTGGAAACTAAACATAAGTTGTTAGCTTTATCTTGAAGATGATGATGGCTTTCATTATCCAACAGGTACGGTGATCCCCTTAAGACACCTCCTTAAGCAAATTTTGATAACAAGTTTTAGATCCCCTTAAGCAATTTTTTAGAACAATTCTTTGATCCCCTTAAGTAAATTTTGAGAAGTTATTTAATGGTGGTTTTTTAACATGTTTTCCAATAGGATCGGTGGTGGTTGTTGGCACTTGGCTACGAAAATACTTGAGAAGAAAGAATGGTCTACCTGCATTCAAAAACTATGAAACACATAAAAAGATTATGCATTATTCACATTTGGTGGTGGCAACAAATATAAAACTAGAGCGCTATCGTGGAAGACCTTCAAAAAAATTAATATGGTCAATTTCTATGGAAGAGCATGAGGCAATCATAGATGCATTGCAAAAAGAGAGGATACAAATGGTACAATGGATTAAGTAAATACAGGTAAATATAGTTTTAGTTTTATTTTGTCCTTTTAAATACATTAAATACATGTTTCGACATTGGTCAAGTGTGTTATTAGTTGAAATTGATTTAAATTGTTCTGTTATATATCCTTAAGGCATAATCACAAAAGGATCTAGTCCATGCAAATTCAACCTAGACAACATGGAATACTTGGTAAAAATAGGTAATTATTAGTTAAATTATATTTAAATACATGTTTTGATTACATATTGATATTGCTTGGACATTAATAGTTAAAATTCAGTTTGTGTCGTTTTGTATCCTAAAACCACCATCATTGCATTGATCTCATACTTTGAAACAAAAGGAGGATGCACGGATTCAACCACAAACATGTGTGGAATACTTTTAAATCACGGTACTTGAGTTACATTTTGCTTATAGATGATTTTATATAGATTAAAATATGTATGTTTTTGATAGTTCATTAATATTGCGTACCTTTTTGATATCGGTGGTGTGAGACCTACTACATTCTAGCCGAGTTTGAGATGTTCTTGAGATGGCATATCAAATTTTGTAAACATCATTTTGAGATGACATATGTACCATACATACTTACAAAAAGAATTAAACATACTCTTTGTGCTTCTATGTATCAAAACAATATTCTATATATTTAGAGTATTATGACCCTTAAGATTTATCCTTAAGGCGTTCTGTGTATTGACCCTTTTAGACATCCCCTTAATTAACATGTTCTATTATGACCCCTTTAGGCATCCCCTTAAGACCCCTTAAGACATCCCTTAATTAACACGTTCTATTATGACCCCTTTAGACATCCCTTAAGACATATTATAACCCCTTAAGACATCCCCTTAAGACATTCTATTATGACCCTTTTAGGCATCCCCTTAATTAACATGTTCTATTATGACCCCTTTAGACATCCCCTTAAGACCCCTTAAGAAATCCCCTTAATTAACACGTTCTATTATGACCCCTTTAGACATCCCCTTAAGACATATTATGACCCCTTAAGACATCCCCTTAAGACGTTCTATTATGACCCTTTTAGACATCCCCTTAATTAACATGTTCTATTATGACCCCTTTAGGCATCCCCTTAAGACCCCTTAAGACATCCCTTAATTAACACGTTCTATTATGACCCCTTTAGACATCCCTTAAGACATATTATAACCCCTTAAGACATCCCCTTAAGACATTCTATTATGACCCTTTTAGGCATCCCCTTAAGGCGTCATTATTTTTTGACAACTTATAAATTAGTGTTAGATGAATTATTATTTATAGTATTTATTAATGCTTTTATTCTTTAATCTTCTATGGTATTGTTATGGTTAGGATTAGAATTTTAATTAGAGTTAGAATTGAACCCTGATTCTAACTGTAATACTAATTGAACCCTAACCCTAACCGTTATTAGAACCCAACCCTTATTGAACCCCTACCCTGTCCTAAAATTAATCATATCCCTAAGCCTTGTTGTATCTAACCCTAATTGAAACCTAACCCTAACTCTAGTTGTGTCCTAATCCTAACCTTTACCCAAAGCTTTATCCTATAATCCTAACCTTAATCCTAAGTTGCTATATTTTTGTACAATAAAACCTTTAGTAAAGCCTTAAAATTTTAATATTTATTTACATATATATGTTAATTTTGAATAAAATAGAATATTAGTGATTTTTCCTTTTTGAAATGTTCTTAATTTTTAAAAAAATATTGAAGATTTTTTATGTTGGAAGATTTCTACTATTCATGTATAGTGTTAATTCATGTGTATTTTGAGCAATCATTATTATAGTTGAAGATTATTTTGATTTTATAACTGTTTTTTTCCTTTTTGAAATGTTCTCAATTTTTCCTATAGTTAAATTTGACATGTTAAAGACTTTCATTACCAACTTGATATTAATCTAAATATGCAGTAATCCAAAGACTATACATTCACATGATTATTTCCAAATAATATTAAAATAATAACTTATGTAGATTTTGGATGTGCATCTACACATTTTAAGCATAAGATCCATGTCCACTTGACCCATATTTTAATGCAATTCAAGTTTAGACCCTAAATTTCTGGTATATAAATAGATTGCTTTTGTTTGTAAATTATGATTTATTGACTGATTATTGTAAATATTAAAATGTCCTATATTAATCCATGTATGAGATCACTAAATTTCACATTAATGTCCTATATTAATGTCTTCACTATGAACATAAAATGCATAAATGTACATGTGTAAATTAAAATTTCAAACAATAATAAAGTCCATAATTTATGTAATAACATATTAAAGTGCATGAAACCAATATATTAAAGCGCACATGAAATAAAAGTCAATAGAACATGATAAACAAAATATAGTCCATGAAATAAACAAATATAACACATAAAATCAAAATGTTTCTAGGTCATACCTTGTCTCTATAATCAAGAGACCTCTTCACACCATGCGGACATGTGGATGACCCTAAAACACTCGTACATAAGAGAAAGATGAAACTAGATGTAAGACGAAATAAAAAATGAGGATTTGTGACAATTTAATTTATAATCCATCATAAAATTAAATTACCATCATATCACCACATCTAGATGCTCAGTGCTTTGAATAAACCTCCTAAATTCTCTAAATCCAATCTACATAAGCAAGGCAGAAGAAATTTGAAATTAGATGTACAACTCTACAATTAATTTTTAATTCAATTTAATTCAGAATTTATCATATTTTAGTGGCCATTATTAGGGTTGTGCACTGACTCTTCTAGGACACGTAAAGCTACATACTCAACTACAAGATGTGTCTCATGCTATAAAAGAAAAAAGGAATATGTGAAAATATCATATTATGTATATATTCAATTTAAATTTTATAATTCACTTTAAATATAATAAAAAAATTGAATTACCATTTGATCTAAAACCTACTCTACATGTCCTCTTGGTGGTGTAACTATGTCTGGGTCAGGGCTGAAAGTTGCACTAACAAAGTCCTACAAGATCAAAATTAAAGCATGTACAATTTAATTAGGTTAATATATACATATATATTCAAGTTTGCACATTTTGTGTAGAAAGTTTTGTAAAAAACCTAGAAATCAGTGGCCTCAATAGTAATTGCAACATCAAATGTTTGCCCAATGCCCATTCTTATTGTGGTATCAACCTAGACATACATGTACATAGACATTTAACGCTTATAATATTTACAAGTGTGCATGCATGCGTTTCATATATCTAGTGAATTCAAAACTCATAAAATTGTAACTATACTAATGTAAACTTTTAAAAAAATTACAATATGAATGTACCTGCCCCTGATCTATGACGCTCGATAGTGGAGGAGTGCTTGACATTCCCTCAAGAGGAATCGACGTGGATGCTGATTGACTCACCTAAACCAACATGAATATTTGAAACATATATGTGATTCAATTATAAATTTAAAACTCAAGTTAAATAATTTATGATTTCATATATAATTTTTAAAATTGAAATCAAAATACCCCATAAGGGTTGCCAAGTATGACCGGTGTCGATGTATGTACTTGTGGAACAGATGATTGCCCTTGCATCATTAGTGTCATCTGTACACCAAACAATTTGATTGTTAAAATGTATTGCAAACTTTTCTTTGATATATACAACCATAAAAATTCTTATAAAATGAACGTACATCTAGATGCATATGTATACCTGTGTCATAGTGTCCTCAAGGTGATGTTCTGCTATGAGGAACTCTACAAATGAACTGATGCAACCAGATGAACCACCAGAATCTCCCCGTCCACCTGAACTAGGTGTGGCCTGATCAGGTCCACAGCATACTTGATGACAACTAGTACATATATGGGGGACGGGCCTTGACACTCCTGGAGCGGTACTCAAACAAGCTCCATAAAAAACTCCTCCATCATCATCATCGTCTCTATGCTCCCCACTCGCTATCGCAGAAGCGTGCTGATCAAGGTCTCCTACAAGTGTACTAAGGGAACCTAATGTTGAGAACAAAGCTTGATGATGTATAGGTGCAGGAATGGGAGGACCAGGAGCAACAACAAGGGGTTGTGCATGCAGGAGACATTGAGGATCAACCCTTGCCCCTAATCTCTATTGTAGCATGTCACCACCAACACCCTGAAACGATCTAAAATCAAAATAATTGGGCTTTTGCACCAAAACAAACTCTACATATAGTTTTCTCAAAAAATACAATGGGTACTCCCAATTAGCATGTGGGGGACTATCAAAAACCATATACCATCGATCCCAAAAATGTGCACTCATCTACGGATGTATGCACCACCTCATGGATATTCTAGATTTGTTGGGTGGAATGGGTTGTCGAGTAAGGGATTTAGTAGGGGCTGGTGGGCTTTCCTTATTTTGGGTCTAATATTTGTTTGTAAAGGGCCATCAAAAATAAAATTGTCTCATTGTTAACATGCACAAATTCGATGCCTATCAAGATCGAAGTCGATCATCCTATTGAATCGCTTAACGTTTTGCATTGCGGATACAACGTCTCATGTGGAGGGAATCAATGCTTGACTCTGCATAGCATTGATTTGATTTTGTAAGGATGTAACTTTATCATTTATTCATGCTCTCAAGTGAGCCTCATCAGATGCGATAGGTGCTGCATGTGGCATATTAGGTGGAGGTGGAGGGGGAGGGGGAGGCGGAGGTAGAGGGGGAGGGGGAGGCAGAGGTGGAGGTGGAGGTGGAGGGGGGGAGGGAGGCGGATCTGGCTATGGCTGAGGTGGTGGGTTGATGATATCATCAATGTTAAAATCATCCCTTATTATAATGCTGATATAAATGTACTGCATTAATCATACAAAATAGTCCATGTGCATACATATGTAAAGATCCTTATATTTAGTGAAATAGGATGAGCAACATATATATTAAAAGATGATCATATATTTAATTGAAATGCACATATATATGCATTGATTGTTCAACTCAAGAACATGTCCATACAAAATTAAAAATTAAATGTATGTACATGTACATTTAAAATAAAAAATATGATGCATAATTTGCATGCGTACAAATCATTAAACTAAACTATACATACATACATATACAAATTTCAAAATTTAAGAACTATTATGCAAATTTTTAATACATGCACATACACACTAAACAATAAACTTGAAACATTCACAAAATCTCATTTTATGTCTAACACACACACACACATATATTACATTTTCAATGAGGAGAAAATCATGATCTAGTAGATAGTCATAAAATATATACTAGTATATACTATTCATTATAAGTTCATAAATTCCACCAAATTCATAAATCCATGTCACTAAAAATATCCATCTAGAACCAAAACCATAAATTCATGTCACTAAAAATATCCATTTGGAACCAAATTTATAAATTCATCACACAAAATATCCATTGTTCACCCAATTTATAAATTCATAACTATTTAAGATCATTGTTTTAATTTATAAACTATTATGGCTCTCTACTACATAGATCTTCATTTCTTTGTGTTTTCCTTTTCAAAATCAGGAGTTCTCCTCTCCTCTAGCCATTGTCAATGCTCATCTACGATCCCATCCATAGCCCTGACAACATCAACAAGGGTTTGCATCCTAGATGCAAACATCCTCCACGGGGAGTCGACACATTCTTCATTTGAATAAATGGTGGGTTGATCTTGGATGGTTCTAACATTGGCATTGATTTGTGCTTGCAAACGAGCATGTTCATTGATTTCAAGTGGTGGAGGTGGGGGATTACGAGGTGGAGTGGGTGAAGGTGAAGGTAAAGGTGGTGGAGATGGATGGTGTGGAGGTGGATTGCGAATATTATTGAATGGATCCATGTGATCTTTAAGATATGAGTGAACATGCATTAGATTTGTAATTTCAAGATGTAAGATACATGTTTAGGAAATACCTTTAAAACATTCAATATAAATGGCCTTAAATAATTGAATACAAATGATAAAATTATATGTAAGCCTCATTTATATGTCTAAGGCACATGTTACTTGAATGAAAATTCAATTAACTATTGATATTGTATAATCTTGCAGGATCTTATTATTGTTAAATTTGGTTGGGCCTTGGGCAACTTTGGTCACCAAATTTTAAGAACTTCTTTGATCCCCTTTAGAAATGTCATATTGGAACCCCTTAAGAAAATCAAATTGCGATTTAGGGTGACATGATGGCTTAAGGGGATTTACGTCTAGTGAGGTCCTAGGAGAAAATGGCATGGCTCAAGTGAATGAAATTTGGTGAAGTTTCCCAAGGAAACAAATTTTCATTAAGAGCCTTTAAAGAAAAAATGATGGCTTTAGGGTTTAGGGTTTAGACTTTAGAGTTTAGGGTTTAAGGTAATAGGATAACCGCAAGAATCTACATGTAGTACAGGATCCCTAGAGAAAAATTACATGTAAAAGGGAAGAAATTTGGGTGGAGTTACCTAAGGCAACCAAATTTCATTTAGGAAACTAGAAAAAATAAGTGGCTTTAGGGTTTCTGGTTTAGACTTTAGATTTTTAGGGTTTAGGGTAATAGGATAGCAAAGGGTTAGTAAGATCCTAGGAAAAATTGCATGGAATAAGGCAAAAGGAAATTTGGTGGAGTTGCCTAAGGCAGCCAAATTTCATTAAGAGCCTAAGAAAAAATGATGGCTTTAGGGTTTAGGGTTTAGACTTTAGAGTTTAGGGTTAAGGGTAATAAGATAACTTAAGGGGATATATGTAGTAAGATCCTAGGACAAAATTACATGGCATAAGGGAATGAAATTTGGTGGATTTTCCTAAGACAACCAAATTCCACTTTATGATCCTGGGTAGGACAAAATGAATGGTTTAGTGTTTAGGGTTTAGGGTTTAGAATTTGGAATATTTAATGAACTTACAAGTTAGTGAAGAACATTTTCTTGTGGAATAGTTGATTGATATCTACTCTTGTTTCAACTGACCAACCTAGATCATGATGGCAACTCTGATCACCAAATTTTAAGAACTTCTTTGATCCCCTTAAGAAATCGAATTATGATTTAGGGTGACAAGATGGCTTAGAGTTTATGGTGAGGTCCTAGGAGAAAATGACATGGCTCAAGTGAATAAAATTTGGGTGAAGTTTCCCAAATGCAGCAGTTTGTTAAAACACTTGGAGACAAAATGAATGGTTTATTGTTTAGGGTTTAGATTTTAGAGTTCAGGGTTTAGGGTTTACAAAACTTAGGGTAAAGTTTTGGTGCCCCTTGGAATATTTAATGAACTTGCAAGTTAGTGAAGAACATTAAATCTTGTGGAATAGTTGATTGAGATATACTCTTGTTTCAATAGACCAACCTAGATCATGAAATCTCATTCATATTATAATCTTGCACGATCTTATTATTGTTAAATTTGGTTGCCTTGGGAAACTTCACCAAATTTTAAGAACTTCTTTGGTCCCCTTAAGAAATTTGTGATATTGGGACCCCTTAAGAAATCGATTTATGATTTAAGGTGATAGGATGGCTTAAGGGGATCTAGATGTCTAGTGAGGTCCAAATTTAGTCATACTATAGCCTCATTTGTTCCATCTAGCTCTGGGTCAAAAGTGTTTACCCCTCTAATAAAAAAAAGTATCATGTTAAAAATGAATCAATTTATACATATCACAAAAATAACAATAATCTTAAATGTAACCCATACTCTAACAATAATAGAATGCTAAATGATCCCCACTTGTCTCATATCCTAAATTGAATTGCAAACCTAATTGAAACTTAATTAAATTATAACCTTTACCTAATCTTAAATGTATTCCTATGTTATATTATATTTTAAATTAATTTATATTTGTATTATAATTATATTAATATTTATTATATGATATTCTAATTGTAACCTAACTGTACTACAAACCTAATTGAATCTTAAGCTAATCCTCATTAAAACCCCAAGTGGGTGTAGCTTGTTACCTATCCTTAATTGTGATATGTTATATTTTTATGATGTAAATATTTATATTATTTAATATATTATATTAAATATAATATATTAAAATAATATAAATATTTAATTATATTTCTTTTATATGAATCATCCTCCTATCTCTAAATTATGGCAATAGCATGTAGTTCCTCCAAACTACCATAATGTACCTCCTCCCTTTCCCATGTAATAGGTGTACCTTGTAGGTGTTAAATGGTTCCCATCTTGGTCTCCTTATTGATGCATTTCTATCCCTTCCACATAAATCCATCACTAGCCAAAATATAGGTAATTTTATGGTTATTAGATCTCTGGTATTGCTAAAAGATCCATTATGATTGAGGATGGTGGGTTACATTATCTAAGTCCACATCTTAAAATCCTATAGAGGTCATGTGAGGTATGTTTTCTTAGCACATATATTCCCATACAAACCTCTTTCCATGTATTATCAACTCTCCTATATAATAGACACCTTACTAGATTTAAATTTCATATGATATATACTCAAGTGTTTCCAATTGGAATTGCTATAATTATAATTTTATGGTATTCTAGATGACTAAAAATAGTTTTCATAAATCTGTAGACCCATTCTTGACGTGAACCTACATAATTTTGGGTATGTCAATGAAGATTAGAGGTCTAGGGTTCCCATAAATTTCAAATGCTTTAGTGTTGAGGGTTTGATTTTACATTGGTTTAGGGTCTAGGGTTTAGCAAACTTAGAGGTGAAGTTTGGATGGCATAGCATAAATTAGACTTACCAAGTTAGTGTCAATTGGGAGGTCTAGGTTGCAGCTTGGAGTCTGAATTTGCTAACTAAATTTGCAAACAAGCATCAAGATAAACTTACATAATTTTAACTATTCTTTAACATATTGTTTTCTAATCTAATTATAATTTAACATTGAAACTAAAGTTTAATATATATAGTTTTTTCCATACAAAGCAAATAAAATTTAAAACATTTAAGCAATGCAAATGAATTTTTTTGAGCTCGAAATTACCTAGTTTTCAAAATCAAAATGATTTGTTGGATTCCAATTTAGGGTTTTAACAATTTCTTTGTTCCAATTCAATTTAGGGTTTCAATTTTAAACAATTAGGGTTTTTAATGCAATTTTTTCGTTTCAATTCAAACTAGTGTTTTCAAATTCAATTCTTTTCGTTTGATTTGAATTCAGGGTTTCAAAAAGCTTGATTTGGATTTGTAAATGCAATGTTTTTATTTCATTTCGATTTCTAGGGTTTTGAAATGCAATTTTTTTTGTTTTGTTTCAATTAGGGATTTCAAATTCAATTTTTTTGGGTTTAATCGAACAATTTAGGTTTCAAAAGTTAAATTTTGTTTCTAAAACACAATTCAAGGTTTTTTTTTTCATTTTTATTAAAAAACATTTAGGTTTCATTGCATTTTTCGTCTATTTTTCTGAGTTATTCATTTTCTACTTCCATAACAGACTAAAAAATACTTAGCGTAAATTAAAAAAAAACATTACTAAATTCATTTTATTTTCTTCAAAATTTCAATTCAAAATAAAAAAATGCAAAAAAATGGTGTGTAGGGGTGTACCTGTAGCTGATTGTGGGGGTCGCTGTCGCCAATACTCGGGGTCCCGTCCACTATGCAATGAAATGTGTTTTTTTTTAAATAAATAGCAATACAAAACGGGATCCCGTTTTTGCATCAGGATCACATTTTGTAGGGAATCGAGGATCTGTGCGCTCCATTAGTTTTGGAATCGATGGAAGCGGGATCCCGATTTTTAAAAATTGGGATCCCATTTCGTCTCAAGCTCGGGATTCCGAACCATAACGGGATCCCGATTTTTAAAAATCGGGATCCCGTTTATTAAAATCGGGATCCCGTTTTCTCAATGCCGATTTCAATTTTTTGGTTAAGGAAAAAACTTCCACGTTTCGTGGACTCAACTTTGTGCACTTACCCTTCACATTCAATAGAATATACCCCCTTTGCAAACAATCCATCCTATCAAATTGATCCATGTCAAGAACATGAACCAAAGTATATTTAAGACAACACCATGCAAAATCAAGATCAAGAATCCGAACCTCCAATATACCATATCCATATACCACTTACTCATCCATCTACCCATGAGATGCGTACTCCTAAATGTACATGTAGATGTTCTACAAAAAAAGAGTCAACATTTGGGAGACTGTAGAGTCCTTATGATAGAACCGCTATCAATGCTACAACACTTCATAACTTCAACCATGATTCATGCACCATCCCATCCTCCAAAATAAAGAAAGGGGCAAATAAAGAAAAAATGGACAAATCATATTCAAATGGATACCATAAAATACAACACAAAATCATCCCTATAAACCTCTATTAGTCAAAGAAACTATGGGGAAAAAATCAAGAAGGGAAGCTCTTCCATCAAAAAACGTCCACTAGTGCACAAGAAAACTACAAAAATGGCCTACAAGACATATGCACAAAGTTTTCCCCAAACGAAACTCCATATCCACTTACCATTGCTCACCTCCCAAGTTTGGAAAAAAAAATCCAAACCGTCAACCGTCAACATACACAAACATAAATTGCTTAGAATAACCGTGTGTTGATAGCAACACTTTATCATAAGGACTCTTACGGATCCCAAATCGTGATGTCTGCATCTCAATGAGATTGCAACCAAAAAAAGACCACCTACATGTACCAAAAGCGATACACGCATCTTACCTCATCCACAGTAAATCCAACACTCCATCCACCTTATCCAAACTAAATCAATTCATCCATGGACCATCTATCAAATCCATGTTCACTCAACGCCACCCACATTCCAAATCATCTTGATCTTGGATGACGTTCAATGTAAACTTAACACTTACTTTTGGTAAATTTCTTGATATGGATCGTTATCATTCACTGCACCACCATTATACAAGTATTCTCCATCCTTTCCATACCCCACATATTCATTCACCAATTCATTTATTCCATGCATCCACCCACTACATTTCATGTATACTTCTACAAACTAGGGGCAACTACTGTATCCATATATTACAAACAATGTGTAATGATTCATGTTCTCTATATATTATTGAGATTCAAACATTGTATAATCACATTGTATATTTACCTATTACCATCTTCTAATGTCTATTTTCTGCTGTGAGATTAATAAATTGTTTGTTTTGTTAATGATGTCCATACAAGTACTAAATTCATGTTCCTCCCCTTCTTACTTCTCTATATTTTTCTATCGGCATAACTCTTGCACCCCCTTTGGTGCAAGTGCTAGTGTATCTTATAGATGTAGAGAAACCTGTCGTAAACAACCTGCACATTGGTATTTTATGGTGGGGTTATTTTCAAGATAATATGCCAATCAACCAAGTCGGGTCCCGTCTGTGAGGTAACCGTGGATCTGATCTAAGAATAAAAGGAAAGATCATAGATTTGTTTTTATTTTTAACTTTTAAATGTTGGTATGTTTTATATTTTATATTTTTTTAAGTTATAATATAGGAGAAAGGAATATAATGGTTACTAAAACAGTACAAATTTTAAGCTACATGACATCTATAACTCAATGGAAAGGAATTTCTTGTTCCAACCTAAAATCCTTGTCTTGATGCATACTTCGAAGATTTCTGGAAAGGAATTTGTGTTCCAACCTAAATCCTTCTTGTCTTGATGCATACTTCGAAGATTCCTACTTAAATGCAATTTTTGTGTAAGATATGATTTATGAAAAGCCCATTATACCTCCATTGGCTAATAACAGTATGTCTAAGGAGGCTACCATAGGGTCTTATGCTACCCACAACTTATTTTCAGACTATATGGCTTCATTAAAATTGGTATTAGAGTTAGAGTTGCAAAATAAACCTGCAATTAAAGAGGAGAATATAGAGATGGATGATAAGATATGGAGCAGTCTTCCACAAGATGTAACACCCCTCCCTTTTGTGCTCTGATAATCAGGCAATGTCTTCCTATGTTATGCTTCGATCATGTTAACATATGAATTAATGATGCTTTATGCTTTGATTATGTTAATAATGTTAGCTTTGTCAGTTAGTGATATTGTATTGGTGAAGGGGATGGGGTTGTATCACTCGCTTGCGAGTGCCCTACGATTCTGAGATTTCCTCTTCACGGTGTGTCTGATCATATTATGTATATATGCACGTTCGACATGCTCTTTGTTGCAGGTTGGCAGGTACATGACATCGACTCCACCTGGTTTCTAGGTTTGAGTGTGTCCATTGATCAACGAAAATTAATTGGGAGATAGTAGCTAGGTTTTCCGAACCGAGTCGTCACCCTAGTCGTAGCATGTTGTTGGGTCGTCATTGGGGTCAGTTATTTTATCTTGGTCAGTTCCCTTTGAGTGTTTATTTAATTTCAAGTTAAAGTTCATTTAATGTCTTGCGTAGTTTGATTAATGACTAAATGTGTTTAGTTGCAAGCTAAAAGTGATTAAATAGCTTTTGGAAATTATAAATAATGAATGTTTTGTCTTTTGGAGATGTTGGAAAATTAGTGTTTAGTTAATTAATTTAATTGAATCAATAAAATAATCTAATTTCGAATTAGGCTTATTTTATTGATAATTTGAATTAATTGTGTGAATTAATTAAATTATCCCTTTTGAATTAAAAGTGTAAAAGATTTAATTCTTTTGTTGAATGTAAAGTGCTAAAATAATTTTGAACTCATATTGGAAATAGAAAATGGGTTAAAGTTATTAAAAAATTCAAATATTTCTTATGCAAGACTTTGGGGTAAAAAGGATATTTTCTGAATTAGTTGACTTTTTTTGGAAAAGATATTTGTGTTTGAAATTGAAATTGGAATTTGGATTTAGTTTGATTTGAATTTGAGTTCAATTTTAATTAGAATTTGAATTTGAATTAGAATTAGAATTTGAATGTGAATTTGGGGAGTTTTGGAAGAAAAAGGTATATTTTTATTTTAGGGTTTTCTTTTCATCCTCCATGGATTCTTGGTTGGAGTTTTGTGTGGAGAGGCTTGAAGGAGTGCTTGGAAAATCTTCATAGTGGAGGCTTGCAAATTTTGGAGAAAACATAAGGTTCTACCTTTTCTCCCTTCCTCTTCTTGCTCCTTTGAATGATTAAAACATAGTGTTAGATTCAATAGAAATTCATGGAAAAGCTTATCAAATTACAAAGTTGTAAATGAGATTTGAAACCAAAAAGAAAACCCAATGTTAAATCTAGATTTTGGAAAACCTATTTTGTTGTTTGGAAATAAGTTTTAGCTTCTTGAATTGGATTTAAATTAGTTTTGCAATATGTGCTTGGAATCAAAATTTGGGTATGTAAATTTGTGAATATACCCATATATATTCATATATGGAAATACCCACAAATATATATACCATATATTTGTTATTTTCAAAAATTTTAAATATGGGTTTAACCCAAAAAACATTTCTGGTAAATTCGTTTTGGAGAAAACACAGTAAAATAATTTTAATTTTTTTTATGCTTTGTTTTGGGGTGGTTGGGGAGGCCAACCCCCACCACCGCCGCCGCCGCGGCCATCGCCGCTCGCAGGGGAGGCGACGGCTGTGTGAACACACAGCCACCGCCGCCCGCAGGGGGGGCGGGCTGTGTGTTCCCACACAGCCACCGCCGCCCACAGGAGGTGGCGCTGTGTGCCCTGCACACGACCACCGCCGCCCAGCGGGAGGCAGGGCTGCGTGCCCTGTGGCCGGCCCCTTTTCCAATGCGGGCTTTAAAGAATTCGAAAATTGTTTTTTAATTTTTTAATTTATTAAAATTTAAATTTTTAATGAATATTAATTTTATATTATATTTTATATAATATGTATAATATTTAATATTATACAATATATAAGATATAATATATTTAATATAATTTAAATTAGAGGAAAGTTGGTTTAAGTTAAAAATATATTTTAATTCTGGTTGTTAAATCATAAAGTTTTTTAGAAATGTGTAATGGAAAAATATACATAAGTTATTTGATATATTTTTTTTAATTAAAGGAATTTTTAATAAGTTCATAAAGTATGTTAGGTTAATCATGAGGTTTTTGGAAATATGATTTAATTGGAAAATTTATGTATATGTTATTTGTTATAGTTATTCAATGGGAGTTATATTTAAAGTTATTTAAATAATTTAGTTGTAAATAAAATATAACTTCATTTGGTGTATTTAAATAAGGTTAAATGTCAAATTAGAACCTCTAAATGACCTTGTGATTATTATGGTTGCAGAAATGAGAGTAAAGGATGAACTTTTTAGTAACTTAAATGTTTTTTTTATCAAGTGGTTTATCTTTAGCATGTGATCCTGGAACTTAGGGAGAACAGTTGTTTTAATTTTAACCAGAAAGTTGCATCACTAAAGTGTTTGATTATGGTTATGGTTATGAGATTTTGAGTAAATGATCTGTTCTTTAAATATCTCAATGTCATGAAAAGAAATGGGATCGGTTGATTAGATAGATGCAAGTCAGGAAATTTGTGATTGAACGGATTTAGGAAATCCGAACATTAGTTTACCTATTGGTCTGAAATGTTTTCAGTGCTTAATTGTACGCCTTCGATGTTGTGAAATGAAAGTGAATGTTTTGTGAATCTTCCTGTTATGGGTTCATTTATTGTTATGGGTGGTTTACGTGAGTATCTTTGATTGTTGGCTTTAAGTCGTTTCTTGTTGATCATGTAAGTCTTACAGCAGTGTTGCTTGAGATGATGTTGTGTCTCTTATGTTTTGCTTTGGCTATCTTGGAGTATGTGTGAGCTTAACTCAGGTGGTTACCTGGTTCTTTGAACGGGTTGTGTGACCTTGTGATTCATGGTTGAGTCGAGTTTCAGTTGTTATGTGGGTTTCTTTATGTAGTCAACCTTGTGTTAGCCTTGGGTAGTGCACGTTTTGGTTTCAGTTTTGGACATCCGTAGGGATGTGTCTCCTATTGAGGTGTTTGGTTATTTGTGATATATGTTAGTGCATTGTCTACCCTTGGCATGTGGTTGAGTTTTGTGTTGTCGATAGGGGAGTGGCTTTCAACGAGCGCCGGACCCAAAGTGGTACCAGGATAACTCGTGTGAGAGTCGGTTAATTAAGTGAAAATTAAATTAACTTACTAGGGAGAGAGTAGCTTTGAACATTAATAAGATAATTTAGCCTCGCTCATTGGCTCAAGAGCTTGTACGAGACTTGAGATGGGTCGGGAAGGCCTGGAATGGCAAGATCGTTATCTTGTCTTTACGAGAGATAATTGATTCCGCTCTGGTATGCATGTGGGGCCGGGAGTCGGTTGAGGTTTCCAGGATATCCCTAGAGGGGGGCCGGGACCTAGGAAGACTAGCCAGGAGATCCCATGCAACCTTTGCGATGACACTCCTCCTATGACGGCAGTCGGTATGGTGTTGTACCGTGAGTTTATTTTGTACAGTGATGGTACTCGATTTTGTACTCTGGAAGCATTGTAACCTTTGTGTTAAGTAATGTGAGTTTTGTTCTTGTTTCAGTTCAGTGTGCTAGCTTGTGTCTAGTGGTAGATGGTCTTGTCTAGGAAGTCCTTGTTACTATCTCCTAGCACGGAGGGAGTGGGGCCTTTGGGTTCCACGTGGTCGGGTGGCGTGCATCTTTCCGTTGGTCCTTCTTCATATTCGTGTGTTCGAGATTTCCAGTTGGAGAGCTCGTTGGATGCGGTTGCTTTTCTGGCTTCGTTCTTTTCAGTTGATCTTTATTTTATTACCCCTCAGTTGTTCGAGGTGGAAATTGTAATATGCAATCATTTGGTTGGACTTACCTCATTCGGGGAATGAGTGATGTAACCTTATTGTAAATGTTAAATTGGATTATTGAGGCATTTATTATCCTTGTTGTAATTTATCTTGAATGGAATGTATGTTGTTTCATTTCCTTTAGTGCTTATGTTTCAGTTTATGTTAATGTTATTTGATATTGGGTTTTTAAGTAATCTTTGTCTCGTGGCCTTAGAGGTTGTTGGCAATATGTATTCACCTTGCATGTTATTGCACTTAAACCAAAAAAAAAAAAAAATTGGTACGTTTAAGTAGTGAATTGCAACTTCCTCTAGGGTTGCGTGGCGGGGCATTACACAAGAGTTGTTACTGTTTGTTTTGGCTAACCTGCCAACCCTTGTCATTGGAAAATTCAGAGTTGTTTGTAGGGAATGGAAGTTTCTTCTTTCACCACCAGCCTGTACCTTCAAAAGAATTTCATCTGCTGTTAGTCCTTGTAACTCTTCTCCTGTATTTCTTATAGGGGGCCTAAGTTTCACCCATATGAAGAACTCTGTGATGAATGATTTATATTTGCTTCAATCAGCACCCACTTTTTGTATGTACAGGCTCTCAACAGATTTTCTAGGAGCTCTTAATGGCAGTGTGGTGACGAGTTGCAAGAGTCTCCTCTGTTATTCTTGTTATGACAAGGGAGCCCCAGAAGCACCCTCTTTATTTTATATATGCAATCCTGTTACCAGGACATGGAAAATGTTGCCCCCTCTCGTCGAGCTTAGATCAAGACAAGATTTCATTGGTTTAGCTTTTGATTTCTTCGCAAGGACATTTATCTTAATCACAGGGGGAAACAGAAGACATGAAATCCAAAACACTGTGGCTATGGAAATTTATGATTCAGAAACTAATTCGTGGACCAAATTGGAGATAAAGGTACCCATATCACTTTTCCCCAAAGGGGAAGGAGTGTATTCCAGAGGAAGATTTTATTGGATCAATCAAACTCTAGTTGGATCCATGCTTAGGCATGATGTTGCAGCATTTAATGTAGCAGAGAAGAGCTGGGATGTTATCAATCAGCCTGAACACTTTTGCTATGGGAAGTTAACTGGGTATGACGGGAATGTGATTTTGGTAGATAATAAGGATCTCGCCTTATGGAAGTTGAATGAAGGTGGGAAGGAAAAAGGGTATTGCTGGTTAGAATTTCAGGTATTCTCAAGGAGCCTATATGAAGAATTTGCACTGAACCAGGGAAATGTTGTCAATGATTTTAGCAGGCAGAGAAACCCACAGGTTAATGTTGGATCGAGTTACAGCCATTCACAAGTGGTGGTTAGTAGTTGTGGGTGGATTCTGGTACACCTATACCAAAAGAAGTTGCTTATACTGGACGCAGAGGGAAGAGTTATGAGAAGCATTGAAGGTAAATTGTTGAACGCATTTGAACAAGCTGCTTCTCCACTACCACTTCATGGCTATGAAGTTAACAATTTTTGGTGGCCTTAATTTGACTTTGTAGTCTGGGGATTTGCTCCAGTTGTTCAAGAATGGCTTTATTTTATTTTATGGCTGTGATGCTTTCTATCATTCCTTACATTTCTGAAATGGAAACAGTCGTCTATCATTTTGAAAATTGTTTTTCCTCTTTTGTTTGGGAGCATTTGTATTGGCATAGGTAATAGTCTTACATACAGTAGACACTGATGTCAATGTTGTATAAGCACTAAGTTGCAAAAATGTTATAGTTTCTATTCTCATGTAATGGTGTGTCTTCTATTTATCTGATAAAGGATTGCAAATGATGCTTCATCTGAATTCAGCTTGAAAGAAGAAGAGCCAATTTAGTAAATCAAGCACAGTCAATTTCTGTTTTGAGAAGGAATTATGCAAATCTACCTGCTTTTTTTTAAAGTACTAATCAGTTCTATTTTTAAACTTAATCTCTGTGATGAATGTTAATTTACAAAAGGACTAAAAGAAGAGGCAGAGGAGAGAAATATTGAAGAGGAAAAAGAGCAGAAATAACAGTGATAAAACACAGATATAAAACACAACGATGAACTACAATGGTTTATATTTCATATATTTCAAAACATATAAACTTAATCACAGACACAGAGCTGCTGCTCTTTCTTCCCACTCAGCAAAAACAAAAACAGAGTGCCCTGTTCGTTTGTTGTTGAAGACTGTTACTACAGCAAGTATCAAGTTTATAGAAACATTGATTCTCTTCCCTCTAGCATCAATATATCTATATCCTAATATTTTGTGGACTTATAAGTTTTCTCTCCCTTCAGTTTAATGGTACCAAGTATGCCTAAACCCTAATCCTACAATATCAAGTATGTCAAATGCTTGATTCCTACCTTCTTTATCCATCACCTTTTGTGGACTTCAAGAAATTTCCTCCCTGGAAACATCAAGTATGTTATGTATCTAATCTCTACCTTTCTACTCTTTTCCTTTCACATGACTCTAAGACTCTTCCTTCCCATAATCATTGATACATTATGTTTTCCATTTCCTCAATCACTAAAGCCTTAGCCTCTTTTGACATACTCCTTTGTTGGAATTCCAAAATCTTTTGCGCCTCAATTCTTCTAGTATAAGGTATTCCATATATCCTAGCATAAGGTATTCCATATATCCAATCCTTGAGTCCGATTTTTAAAATTTTGAGTTTTTATTTGTTGATTTGTCATTCTATAAGTTTCATTGCTTTGACATTTTAACATCCTAAAACTTGATTTATTGTTCTTTCCTCATTTGTTTTTCTTGTCAATTTTGGACCTTAAATACTTTCCTTACTAGTGTCCTTGGCATCCTTAAAGCCCAACCTTCACTTTCCTATCAACATCCTTAGCGTCCCTACAACCCAACCTCCACTTCTTATTAGTGTCCTTATATTCACTTGCAAGTATGGTTATGAAATTTATGTTTCCTTAGGATCTTGCATAAGTTATATCATGTGTTGAGGTAGAACTAAAATGGTATAATATGCTGGTATAATATGTTAATATTATGTTTGTAGGGAATACTCCCATGCGACAATGTTTATTCTTGTAGATTGTGAACCTCTCCTCTTTCCGTTTTCCCTTCTTATTATCTTTATCTTCCTCTTTCCCTTTGATATTTTTCATTTTCTTTATGAGTTGGTTAGGGTAGGATTATATTAGTGTATCCCTCAAATTGAACTTCCCATACTCTATATTCAGTTACACTTAAAACATTACTAAACCACTTGTTATAATATCATCTCATTCGTCATTGAGTGATTCTTGTAAAGCTAAGACCTAGTAGTCTTGAGACCTCATGAAGATATTAAAATATTTCTTCAAGGGAATAATCTTCCCCCTCATTCTTGAGTGTCGAATTGCATGTCATTTTGTGAGCCAACGCATACCTAAGAATGAGACAATCAATTTATGAGATAAAAGTTGATATTATATTTTTCAATCAAATAATAGAATATAAAAAATTTAGCATTTACAAGATCAAAGATAATTTAAGCTATAATTTATCCAATCGTTTCAACTGTTCTTTCATATTGAACTACCCATTTTCTCAATCTTTTTCCTTTTCAAACAAATTTTATAAAGAACCTACTGCTAAAATGTCTATATAATTAACCAACTTTACACTCTAAAATAAGTTATTTTTGTGATATTTATAATAACCACCAAAGGGTAGATTGCACATGAAGATTTTAGGTAACTCATTCATGCACAAGTGCAACAAATATTTAATTGAAGTTTGTATAAGAAGCTTCTTCCTTCAAACCTAACAATCGAATTCGAAGTCAAATAAGAATCTCTTTAAAATAAAAGAGGAATCTCTTTGAACAATACAAACAAGAGGCAAGGAAGGCAACAATCAAATTCAAAGTAAAATGGCATGAAATGAATGAGAAAGAATATACCATAAATTAAATGCTTTATTATTTTTTAATAGACCCAAACTGACCGTAGGAAACTTCTTCATACTGATTTTTTAATAAAATTATATTTTTCTTATAGTTTGGGTAAGTGGAGATGCTAATGAGAAAATTGCTCTTTTATATATGTTCTCAAAGCCCTTTATAAATTTCTTGATTAGGATCCTCACACAAGAAACTGCCGCAGTATTATGTGGGAAAAAATGTTATTTTAAACTTATCATTCTATGGAAAGGTAGCTCACAAGATTCTCAACTAAAACCATTTAATAGTCTATTTGACTTTGTTGTTAATATAATATGGAATCCATCAATTTGGTGATGTGTGTTTTGTTTATGAAAATAATGTTTTTATTTCTTGAATTTATTTAAGAGTTAAAGTTTAAATTTGTGTCATAATATAATATATAATTTTTTTAGTTTTTTAATGCTTGTCAAATATATAATTTAGTTAGATTTGTTTTCTAATTGAAAATGTTTACTAAATACATATATAATATCATTTTGGAGTTAATTTATCAATAAAAAATATGTATTTAATTTTTTAATATTCTCATATAAATAATATTTAGAAAAATCTAAAAACATATTTTTTAGATTTATAAGTATAGTTTTTAAAAAATATATAGTTATTAATTATAATTTCTTTATTATTGTCATTACAAATAGGTCATCAACATCAAAATTATTGTTTTTAGTTGTTACGTGGTTATTTTAATTCTAGCACTTGGTGGTTGCCCTTTCTTTTGTTAATCTTCATTATATTATATGTGTGTGTGTGTGTGTGTGTGTGTATTCCTTCTATGAAATGATGATTTTATGTATACATGTATACATATATATATAAAAACTAGTATAACTGTGAAGTTACAAACTAAGCAATATATGCAACAAAAGATATTTATATAATCACATATCAAAACTACACAATACATTATGTTTTATACAAACACGAAAATATAATATCCATCTCAACAAAAGTGATCAAAACCATTCAAGACAAATAAAATGTTATTTACTCAAACTATACCCTTCTCACCAATATCAATACAAATATAGAAACCCATGGGATTTAACATAATAAACTAATTACACAACACAAGAATGCATGCAATACTAATAACGATCCTTAATTTAATTTCTACCTCTCAAAGTTATGGGTTTGATAGCCCCTCTACATATAGTAGCATAACTAAAATACCTCCCTATTTGACCAAGTTATATCCTATGTACCTATCTTTTTATTATAAATTTATATCCCCTTATATTTTTTTCACCCTTTCAACCAAGGGCACTACCCACACATGTATATGAATCAAAATGGGCTTTGATTCTCATCCCACAAGTTATGTCTTTGACACAAAAACTTAAATAAGTTATGACAAATCTTAGGTTTTTTCTAATACTAGATCTATTATAATTTCCATGGTGGACCAATTAGGACTCGAACCTAGTAAACCTCCTATTATGTCAAGGTTCTCTAATTTTGAGACATCAACCCAGGCTTTCATTTTTGGATCTTTTTTTTTTTTTCATTGACACCCAGGAGAAGAATAGGTACAACCTAGATTATGAGTGTTGATAAGAGCCTATAATTTTATGTTAGATCCTACAATTTTATGTTGGCGATCTCCCCTTTTCATATGGAGTGTTAATTGTTCTTCTAAAATAAAAGATGAGATGTTCAAAAATTTGTTCTAAAATAAAAGATGAGATGTTGAAAAAGACTAACACACATGGATGTTTTACACCAAGTGCAAAAATATTCCAATACAAAAATATAATAAACAAAAAATAATTAAGAAAAGTATGCTTAATAAAATAAATGAAGAATTATATGCAGTGTCTATTTCTTTGGGAGAATTTATGCGGAAGCTTGCATGAGTGTAACTTGAACCCCTATCACCAATGCCTTGCTAAAGATGAGGTGTTTTGTGTGGTCAACTTGAACACATTTGTGTGACATGAAAATTCAACATCCATTGCATGGTGCGTGTGGATTTTATTCCTTTGAGGATTACACCTTCCTACATTTTGATAACAAGGAATGGTTTTTCATTGAATTTATCTATTCGTCGAATGGTGTATAGAGGGTTTGAAGACATGTTTAGACTCTTTAACCTTTTTGTGTTTGTTTTTATATCGATGATGGATTACCTAATTAGTTTAAGATTTTGATGATGAATTTTTATGCACATGAGGTAGAATTCATAAGTGAATTTGCAAATTTTGCATGATAAAACTTGTATTTTCACATATCCCTTGTTGCCATAAAAATCAGAATTGTTATTTCTTTGAAATTTGGGAAAACAACTTGAATGAGTTTTTATATTCCTAGTTAAATATAATTCTAATTTTGGAAACAATTCGGTTATCATATGATTTTAAATGATTTCTTTTAATTTAAGTTAATGTTGGAAACTACTTGCGAGAAATTTAGTAATTTGAAATGTAACACTTCTTATATTAGATTAACAATATATTTTGTTCACATTATAAGAAGAAATAGTTTAATTGTATATACACCTATTACTTTGATTGATAACATCAAATACCATTTATCCCTCAAAATTTATTTTATAAAAAACTCTATATTATAAAAGCTGAAAGTTTTGAATTGCTTGCACACCAAATTTGTGCATTTTATAAATATAAATATGGTAAAAGGAGATTTGCTTGAGGCCAAATTCAAGTATGAAGCGATTCTGAAAAGGTGAGTTTTGTTTTATAAATATAAATATGGTAAAAGGAGATTTGCTTGTTAAAAATCTCTTCATACATCTTCCATGCTACGCTTAAATCTTCTGTGTTGGTTATGTCTGTATTTAATTTCCGCCAATGATAATGTTCCTACCATGAAGCTGCGTACTTACAAGTTCCTCCAGGGTTGTCAATAATTGTCTGTCTGTATTAACCTGAAACTTTCATTTGTAATTACTTGTGAGGCATGTTTTCAAACTACTTGTGCGCCTTTTGAATTCAGGCAATATAAGATTCGGTTTCAATGATAATCCTGTTTTCAATGCTTTAGAAGTATGTCCAAATTTAATGTTTTCAAACTACTCGCGTGTACAAATGCTCCAAAGCGAGCCATATATCCCACATTTAAGGCGCGTTTATATGAAAGAGCATTTATTACTAGAATGCAAAGGAATATAAAGCACGACCTTACTTGAACAGGATCTGTTCTGAAGGTTGTACTACTTGATCTGCGTATCCAACTCAGACAAGCACACAAATCTGGAAGATGAAATAAGGCTCTCAGGCCAGAGCGCGAATACTGAGGCTGTTGTTCGCAACTCGCCTCCCGATGAACGTCCTGCTAGCTGATTCTAACCTAGCAGTGAAGGCCTGGGAGCGTTCTGACAGATTCACCCTTTTTCTCTAATTATTTTTCATCAACGGATAGAAAGCTGTTAAAATGGTCGATCGGCCGTAAAACAAATCTTTGCCACTCGCGTTAACATTACTATATAAGACTCCATGAAAGCACACTGCTACAGATGAGAAGTTATCGCCTTTCATATTAGAAATATTTATGGGGATTTTACAGTTACTCATCAATTTATGACATCTACAATGACACTCATAAGACATTCTTAAATGGAGATAACAGAACTAAAATTAAGCATTTAAGTTGGTGATCAGATTATGATAAGCTTGTGACATGTGTAAGGAATATGTTATTTTAATCTATGGACTCATCTTCAAAGATTTAACATAAGATTTTGTCAAAAGATTTAAGTGGCATTTTGGGTGTTTTTATCTCATGGTTTCCTGTTTAGTAATCGATGGTTTCATGTATTCACTTTCCTATTAATTGGGTGCTTTAGATGGAGGCTTCATTGTGAGTTTTGTCGGTATTGTTACATTGCCAAATTTGTTGCTCCAAATCTCTTATTGGTAGTACTTCTTAGAGAATTAGACTTTGTAATTGTGTTGTGCCTGTTTGATTATTGAACAGTACATTGAGTTTCTTTGGAGTGGGTTTTCTTCTAAAAGGGTTTTCCCTAAATAATTCACTATGTTATGATATATTGCTTCAGTGTTTATTTCCTCTTAATTGTATGACCAATTTAGTGTTTGTGCATACCTCCTCTTGTAAATTAGTGTATGGAACCATCATGACTTCGGAAATAGCCATAATTGGAGTACTTCTATCATCCTCTTTCCTTGCATGTGTCAATAGTTGGAACGCCCACTATTCTTGATACTATGCATATAGATCAAATAATGCCCATAGATGCTTATTTCCCACCTTTTCTAATTGTCAAATAATGAAGTAAAGAGAGGCTCAAAAGTAAAAATATTTATGGATAATGACACCAATATCGGATTATTTTTTAATTTTATAATCTGATAGTTTCCATTGTGCTTTATGTAGTAACTACTTTGGAAATAGCCATAATTGGAGTTCTTCTATCATCCTCTTTCCTTGCAGGTGTCAATAGTTGGAACACCCACTATTCTTGATACTATGCATACAGATCAAATAATGCACATAGATGGTTATTTCCCACCTTTTCTAATTGTCAAATAATGAAGTAAACAAGGGCTCAAAAGTAAAAATATTTATGGATAATGACACCAGTGTGGGAATATTTTTTAATTTTATAATCTGATAGTTTCCATTGTGCCTTATGTAGTAACTATACACCAAATAGAATACTACTAGACTTTGATGGCATTGATAGTTAATACTATGATATTTAGCGTTTGGTAGTGTAAGACGTCTATAACTTTTTCATATACTGTATACAAAGGAAAGATTATTTGTATTTTATGTATAAGAAGCCATTTCTAATTTACTTCTCAAAACAACAATTCAAATTGCCTTCTACAAGCTCAACTTGTACCAATAAACTATTCCAATGTCCTTGTCTATCTCCCACCAAACATCTTAGCAGGTTCCCTAGACTCTTGTTAAAAGCCTCTATATAAACGTACATTTATATAGATGGTATGTTAAAATCTAATTTAATTGTCTTGGAAACTTTTTTCACAATGTGCACCAAAAGTGACTAAAGAATTTGATATCTTTATATGAAGTGACGCTCTACTCCAACCTATGAAATCTAACTCTTTCTTTCAAAAATAGACCTACAATCCAAGAAGCATCATTCCTCTTTTGGAAAGGAATAAAATGTGCCATTTTTAGTACCTTTCAACCACTACAAATATAAAATCATTACCACTTTGATTTTGTGGCATTTCAAGGATAAAGTCCATGGAAAGTTCCTCCCAAGGATTCTTTGAAATAGTCAATGGCTTACACAACCTATTTTTGAGCAACACCCTTCAAAATATAATCGATTTTATATCTCTCCATAAATAATTTGACATTGTTGTGCATTTTTGGCCAACAATACCTTTCATGTAGCAAGGCCAATGTCTTATCTACACAAAAATATCCTATTAATCCTCTACCATATAGCTCTCTTGAGATTCTCTCCCATGGAACTCTACAATACACACAATTTCCTTCTTCTAAACAAATATCATTCTTTCATATATAATCCTTAAAGTAACCCTTACCTCCAATCTAGAGCTTTATAAAACTCTTCCATGCATAATTTTTTTCAAGATCTATGGCTTATAGATCCTTCATCATCTCCATTCCAACCAACTATATCATCATAGAATTCAAAAAAAATTCTACCTCTTATTCAACATGCATTTACCACCTTGTTTAAAGCTACATTTTCTCTATGTTTGAGAACAAAAGAAAACCGTTATAGATACTTCACCCACTTCATTTTTCTTTGATTCAAATTTAGTTGACAATTGGTAAATCTCAATACATGATTATTAGTGTATTAAATCAAATTCCTTGGTAACAAGTTAGGTCTCCACTTCTCTAAGGCCTAAATAATTCACAACCTACTTGGAAAACCTTTTCAAAATCTACGAGTGCCAAAACTAGGGCCTTCGTTACCTTCTTTAGTAAGTCCAAACTCTTTCTTTTAACAATTATCTATCTAAATCCTCCTTTCTTGCATCGAAACATCCTATTCTTCCTCGTCTATTTTCCTCTTTTGGGGAAAATCTTTGTTGTATGTGAGTGCTACCCATTGTTATCTCAATAATTTCACACATTAATCTAATCAATGGCCACTATTATCCAATATACTCTTGGTAAGATTTTAAATGTTTGATTCTTCTGGCTTAGCGCACTGTGGTTTTGGAATTGGTTTATCATGGATTTTCTACATTTCATAGGTCGTGTGTAGAATGACTTCATCGTCCTTGACTTAGTCTAGCACTTTATGTGTGTTGAACAACTTTATTTGGGATATTGTCAACCTATAATTATTGGAGTAATTAGGAATATCGCCTGATGATTAATTAGTCATTAATCAATTATTATGTCCCTTATTACTTTAATTACTTAAGCTAAACTTAGGAGTGCTTTTTTACTATTCGATTGAGCTATTTATAGGTCAAGTTGTCTCATTGCATAAGATTATGACACTTGTCACAATCTAATCAAATTGTCATCTAGGGTTTGCACTTTTTATTTTATAAGCATTCATTTGTACTTTGTAGTCATTCAAAATTCCATTCAATTGACAATACTATTATAGGATAATCTCAATATTGAATGCTTGTATGGATTCAATCATTCTTTGAAGGTTGCATGAGCATAATCATTGTTGTGATGTCTTGTTTGTGATAGGTGTTTTGGTTGTAGGTGATTTTTGAGAGTTGTGGGGTTTACTATTGTTGAAAGAATGAAGAAGGAACTCTTTGATGTGTTGTCATTAATGCCAACATTGTTTGTTGACATTTTTTGGTGACACCTTGATTTGGTAATTTGGTCTGAATTTTCTCATGTTATAAGATCAGCTTATGCACTTACAATATGTTGTTTAGGATTTCTAAACACATCTATGTTCAATATTTCAGTGATTTTGATTGATCGGACTGAAGGTTACAAATGACAGAAGATTTGCATACAAGTTTTTGGCTTATATAGTGCAAGATGATATGAGTTATCTGGCCCACATTCCTCTAATGTTTGGTTTCAGACTCTACAATCTTGGTATATGGTTTACAGGTGTCATGCTACAAATATTCTAGATGGCACATGCTTATATGATCATATGGATGATTAATGTTGGTTAGATCAGCTCATTTTATGATTAGGTCTATTTCTTGGTCGCCCTAATACTTGAATATATGTTGAGAAGATTAATATATATCATGGATGATAAGGGGATCTATTTTAGATGCACACCAACCTAAATTCAAGTTTTGCATGTTTGATTTGAGTGCAAAGAAGTTTTGTTTTCATGTATAAAGCTGACAAAGCTATTTTGAGTTAAAATAGGGCTACATCCAATTAGGCCAACCTAATTGATGTATGTGGATGTAGTGGGATGTATATATGTGGAACATTTTTGTGTTGCATATATGATTGGGATGTAATGTAATGTGTGAGAAATCATATCTAGTGTGAACTTGCAAATTTATATGTGTAAGATCATAATAAAGGAAAAATTATTGTGTATGTTGAGCAACTGCTAAGCAGAGTAGTATTTTATATCTAGAGCTTTATTAGAACTGAATTCAACACAAGGAAGGTGCATCTTGCATCAGTTCACACTTTGACTATGTAGCCTCTTTTGTCTTGGATCTATTTCTGGTTGTGAGCCTTATAAGGACAGTGAGTCCTAGTAGTGATCCCCTGTAATATCTTATAATTAGTTATAATTTATTGTGAGCTAATCCTCACCATGGTTTTTTTTTGGGTTTTCCATTTAAAAATCCTGGTATTCATGTGTTATGTGGTGTTGTGATCTTTTCCATGTTTACATTCATAGTTGCAATTAGATATGTTTTGATTATTGGTTGTATTATAACTAAATAGTTTAATAGAATATTGATTCACCCCCCCTCAGTATTCTGAGTGTTCAACAATTGGTACCAGAGCCTAGTTCATTTTGAAAATCCTAACAATTTTAGGAAGATCTTGGAGGTTGAACACATGGCTGACAAAAAGTTTCCTATTCCTCTGAAATAAATTTTTGCAATTGAATATGAAAAAGATGATTGCATGTTTGACAAAGAATAACTTAAAGTTTCTCTCGAAGATCTTGATAGAGTTGAAAGTGAGAACAAAAGTTTGAAGGCAAGCCTAGGGGAAGAAAATGGATGTGTCAAAAAGTTGAGAGAAAAAATCAAGAAGTTCAGAGAAAGACATAAAGAAGTTAATGAATAGTTGAAGAAGGCAAATGAAGATATGATCAGATTGAAAGTGCAAGTGGAAGAAAAGAAGAGAATTGAGGATTGTCTGAATGCTAAGATACAAAGCAAGACTGATGAATGTACAAATATTGAACAAGAAGTGGTAACTCTAAGAATAGATCCGAAGAAAGCAAGAGCTCATGAGGAAAAATTCAAAAAAAGTACCACAATGCTTGATGAACTAATTGCAATTCACAAACCTTCTAGGGATAAAGGTAGTTTAGGACTTGAAGAAGGACAAAGTTCAAAGATAAATTAGACACCTAACAAGGTTGACAATCAGAAGCAGACTCAAGGCAATGACAACCAATTCAAGAATCAAAGAAGCAATAATGGAAGACCTCCTATCAGACAACCGAATACTCAAAGGTACCCGTCTTTCAATGGTATTTGTTTTTCATGCAATAAATTTAGACATAAGGCTATATAATGTACAAGTAAAATGAATTAGAATGTTGGATCCTTTTCTAGACAATAGTTTACATGCGATAAATTTGGACATAGGGCTACTGAGTGCAAAAGTCAAATGATGAAAATATTTAATACTGGTAGAATGTTTCAATATTTCAATGGCTACTATTATACACGCAATGGATTTGGACATAAGGCTAACCAATGCAGATCAATAATGAATAGAAGTCAATTTGGTCAGAAAAATGTTGTATATTAAAATTGCAACAAATATGGACACATTTCAAGATTATGCAGAAGCAAGAATGGAAGACAAACTAATTCGAAGCTGAGGGATAAACCAGTGAAGAAATTTGAACCTACTAAACTTAAGAAAGAAATGGAGAATATTTGGAAGAAAAAAGAGGAACCTAAGAACAAGGATGAATCAAATGCATCTGTACCTCCATTTGGTGTAGATAATTCTTCTAAAAACTAAGGCCATGCCAAGACTTAGGGGGAGCATTAAAAGAGAAATCTAACAACCCCCTAGAAATATGAGGTGTCAAGCAGTGACAGAGATATATGGTGAAAAATGGTATGCTTAAGCTTTTAGAAAATACTTTGGTAGTAAATATGCAAATCAAAAGAATTATGGAGAATTTTAGGGTTTACATTGTTTCAATGAAGTGTTTACCAACTTTTTGGGAATTTGAAGCATTAAATATGAAATTAGGGCAGATCAATAAGATATAAAGTAAAATCCTTAGTCGTTTTAAATCACATTTGTACATTTGAAAGAGAGCATAGCAAATTGAGAAATGAGAAAAGACAATTCAAAGCAAATTGGTTCAAACCCTAGTTCTTGTTGAGCACAAAAAGGTATTTGATGTTATCTATTCTTTGTGGGTTTATATGAGAAGTAATTTTACAAGCATTTGAAGATGTATTTGAGGATAAAATGGCTACATTGAACGTAGTTGAGATCTTTGAAATACCTAAACCGAAGTTTAAGAGGTTTTCATGGAATTTTTTCAATGATCACCTTGATGGTGCATTTTTGAAGATCCCAATTAAGGTTTTTCCCACTCGAGACACAAGAATCTATATATGTTGCAAATTGGAAGAGTATGATCACCAAGTACTTAAGGATCAATGGTCTAAAGAGCTAAATGGAGATGACTTTCTAGTAAAACTAGAGTACGCAAACCTAGTGTGAAAGAAGCTAAATATTTAGAATTGGTTTCCTAAATTTAGCAACCATTTGGATGAAAAGTATGTGAGGATAGCCTTGAGCAGAATGCATGAAGAATTATTGTGGACTAGTATGCCTTCATTGATTTCAAAGGATGCAATTAAATATCTGACTGGATTATGTGATAGTGGACTTGTACCCGTGTTTAAGTTAGTGAATAATGATGTGGTTATGCAACTAATAAGTGCCACATATGACAATAGATCATTAACAACTAAACCAATCATCAATCCTGCAGTGAAATATGCATCTATCATGATTGGCCACAAAATCTACTTCTAAAATAGAGAGAGCTCAATATCTGCAACTGCAATATATATTTCTCATGGCATGGTAGTGAATGGGAAATATTATGATCTGTGTGAGTTGCTTCGATAGCAACTTTTGAAGAAATTGCATCAAACCAAAACAAAGAAATATGCTTTCAAGTTCAAAACACTAATTGTTTGCTTGCTTTTCTACTTTTTGAGAGAGCTACCTAGAAGTAAAAAACATTGTGTAGGAAAAAAGCAGATCAATAGCACACCAAATATTTGATTACTTACACAACATTAGACATTACAATACTCAAGCTAATTCACTAACTGTAGTTTTCATAGTATTCCAAATGAACATGTATGAAAGAGAGAATTCCTAAGAGTTTGGTGGAGAAGTATGAAAATGACATAACCTTTATCATATCCATTGATGAATGCATAATAGAGGTAGTAGAGCCCAAAAAAGTATGGATTGAGCCTATGGGATATGAAATTGATGAGAAAGAGGCTGAGAGATACATTGAAATATTGTTAAATAGTCTTAAGAACCCTTATGTGCCTAGACATCCAACACATCTAAGGATAAATCAAAGGAAGTATATTTGGAAACCTAACACCTGCCAAAACCAAATGGGTAAAGAAGAAAGTTGAACAACTCTTTGGAATGCATGGCCTTTCGAAAGAAGAAGTTGACAAATTAAGGGAAGTTGCAGTAGAAAGGAAAGGCAAGACAACTGGTGAGTGCCCCGAACCATGTAGATTGGGAAGATCAACTTCTACCCCTCACTCTGCATTGCCAACACCATCAGGTACTGCTACAGTTAAAGGAAAGAAGGTGGAGCTTGGTACTCTAGAAACAATTAATGTGCCTGCACCCTTTAGACCCAACACCCAAACTTCAAAAAGGAAGAATGTACCTCCCATAGCACCTCCTGCTACCTTCGGAAGGAGGAAGAAACAAAAAGCATCAAGAGAAAGAAACTTAAGTGATGTTGTGGAAGAAGAAATTGAACTCGGCTTAGAGGAAGAAGAAATTGAACTTGGCTTAGAGAAAGAAGAACAATTGAAAAGATAGAGAAGAAGCATTGTCTCTACTAGTGGTGAAGGTGCCTCACAAGAGGCTAGTATTGAATCAAAAAGGGCCAGAGTCAATATTGGGATTCCTCTAAAGAAGAGGAGATAGAAAAGGAGAAAGAAGCTTTTAGAATACATATGTGCAAGAAGAAAGAGGAAAAGAAAACAAATGAAAGCACATAAAAGCCTGAGAAGAGTAAGTCCAAGACTCCTCTGGTAAGAGCCTGTTCACCTATAAAGTTGGAATCCTTGGTTAAAAATATGCTAGAACATGATGGATTATTAGAAGCCATTGCCAAATTGTATGATGAAGTTAATGAAGAAGATAAGAAAACAATTATAGTTGGTATTATTTAGTATATGATTATTTTGGATGCAAACATGGACAACATGAAGGAGAGGGTAACTAATGTTGTATGGAAAGCCCTAGTGAAAAGAAGGCATGAAGTTGTTAAAATTGATAACAAGATCAAAGCTGATACTTTGAATAATATTGGATCCTCTTTGTCTGAGGATGATAAGGCTACTTTATTGGAAGCATACACAAGGCAGTTCAGGGTAAAGCAAAGAATTACCATTCTTATGGGAAGAGAAAAGGATGGCACATAAAAAATGAAACAAGAAACTTTTGATACATTGAGATATATGACACAGAAATATGGGTTGATTGTTGGTTCTTCATCCAATAAAGCTCAATTCAAGGAGCTTGATAAAGATAAAGGTATTGATGCAGAGGAAAATATTCCTCCCATATCCAATTCACCTATTTTTCAAGAAGTAATAGTGAAAGAAGTGAATGATTATTCTGCTGAAGAAACTCCACATTTGGATGTTTTAGGGAATATGTTTGTCCCTTCGGAGACAACTTCTCCTCTAGAAGACACTAATAATAAAACCAGAGAGAATAATGAAGATTAGAATAAGAATTATGTCAATGTTGAAGATCACCATGACATCCAAAATGAAGATAACGGAAATGAAGGTGAAGGGAATAAAAATGGAGAAGAAGAAGGTAAATATGAAAAGAACAATGATACGAAAGATGATGAAGATAAAAAGAAGGATGAAAACAAAGAAAGTCATAAGGAAAACACCTCCAGAAAAGAAGAAGAAGAAAAGAAAGAAGAGAACAAAGAAGAATCTGAGGTTGAAATAAATGAAGAAGAATCCCAAAAGATTGTAGAGCCGAAAAAGTCATCTGGAGAATTCTTCATAAGTACACTCAAGGTTCTTCTAACACAAAAAATAAGGATTCAACCAGTCCTTCCTCCCTAGTTGGTTTAGCTCCCCTCACAACAAGGTTGTGAAGATCTTAATAAGATCTCAGCTATTTAGAGAATGAAGCTTGTAAATACTTTTATTGCCTCTGGGAAAAAGGAAATTATAGAAACTCATCAGAAGGGGATTGAGCTAATCAATGATTCCATCAAGGCTCTTCAGGATGCAACCCCCAATACCAATGTTGATGATTCTCTAACACCTATTGAGAATTTTAAATTTATGGGTGATTCATTTAGGGCATATACCTCTATCTTAAAGGAACAAGTAGCAAGAGAAGCTGAGTTAAGGATTGCAGAGAAAAGATTGTTTGAGATTCAGGAAAAATGTACAATTGCACATAGTAGGGTAATGAAATGCTTGGAAGAAGTAAAGGAATGTGAAGATGAGGATCAAACACTATTCTTGTATTGCATGAGATGTTCGGATGCTACTCAAGGCATTAAGGACCTAATCGACTCAATAGATTCACAATTAACTAATGCCTCCAAAACTTATGACCTTACAAAAGACAGAAACTATGCCTCTTGGACTGCCATTTTCGACTTGCAAAAAAATGTCTTCACTCTACAAAGACAAAAAGAGGATGTCATAAGGTGATTTGGATAGATTGGAGACCTAGTAAAGTGCAATCATATACCAATAGAAAGTGCTCTTGCTAAAGCTGAAAAACTTGAAAAGATAAATCCTAATCCGACTACTCTAGAAGAGGGAGAGGAGAGTTTGGTGGAATTGGAATCAATGTATAAGGTGCTTGCCACAACTAAGAAGAGTTGGGATAAAATTAAATCTATTTGGGAAGACATTCTTAAGGATCTTGAAGGTGATTCCTCCTCCGGGTGAACATAGTTCACCTTGTATATTGTTATTCTCTTTTAGTTTCTTTCAAAAAAAAAATCTTGTACATACGATCAGATGTATTTCTTGGGATTTAACTCCATAAGGGGGATCCAGTCATTTCATTTCAGTTGTCTTTCTATACATGTGTCTCACTGGGACACCCTTTGTCCTTAATGTCAAAGGGGGAGAAGTTTGGAGAAGTTTTAGTGTCAAAGTTGTTAAGATATTGTGTTGAGGGAGAAGTTTTGGTGATATAATTGTTAAAGAAGTTTTGAAGATAGGTTTGAAGTTGAAGTTTTGGAGATTCATTTTTGGAACATGTCACTATTAATGAAAATGGGGGAGATTGTTGAAATAATGAAGAAGGAACTCTCTGATGTGTTTTCATTGATGTTAACATTATTTGTTGATAGTTTTTTGTGACACCTTTATCCGATAATTTGGTCTATATTTTCTCATACTATAAAATCGTCTTATGCAATTACAATATGTTGTTTAGGATTGCTAAATACATCTATGTACAAGATTTCAATGATTTTGATTGATCAGATTGAAAGTTACAAATGATAGAAGATTGGCATACATGTTTTTGGCTTATATAGTGCAAGAGGAAATGAGTTATCTGGTTCACATTCCTCTGGTGTTTGGCTTCAGACTCTACAATCTTTGGAGATGGTTTACAAGTGTTAGTTCTAGATATATTCTAGATGGCATGTGCTTATATGATCATATGGATGATTGATGTTGGTTAGATAAGCTCATTGTGTGATTAGGTCTAATTCCTGGATGACCTAATACTTGAATATATGCTTTGAAGATTAATATATATTGTGGATCATAAGGGGATCTATTTTAGATCCACGTTGACTAAATTCAAATTTTGCATGTTTTTTTTTAGCGTGAAGAAGTTTAGTTTTCATGTATAAATTCAATAAATCTATTTTGAGTTAAAATAGGGCTACATCCAATTAGGCCAACCTAATTGATGTATGTGGATGTAATGGGGTGTATATATGTGGAAATTTTTTGTGTTTCATAAATGATGGGGATGTGATGTAATGTGTGTGAAATCATATAGAGGGAACTTGTGAATTTATATGTAAGATCAGAATAAAGGAAAAATTGTTGTGTATGTTGAGAGACTACTAAGCAGAGCAATATTTTGTATCCAGAGCTTCATTGGAACTGAATTCAGTACAAGGAAGGTGCATCTTATATTAGTTCACACTTTGTTTGTGTAGCCTCTTTTTTCTTGTATCTATATTTGGTTGTGAGCCTTATAAGGATAGTGAGTCCCGATAGTGAGCTCCTCTAATATCTTATAACCAGTTATAATATATTGTGAGCTAATCCTCACCGTGGTTTTTCCCTCTTTGGTTTTTCCACATAAAAATCTTGGTGTTCATGTGTTATGTGGTGTTGTGATCTTTTCCATGTTTACATTCATAGTTGCAATTAGATATGTTTTGATTATTGGTTGGATTATAACTAAATGGTTTAATAGAATATTGATTCACTCCCCTCTCAGTATTTTGGGTGTTCAACAACTACCAACTCTAACATGGTATCAGAGCACTAGATCTATGACTTCCTATCTAAATTCTAAGAAATCCAAGAAATTTTGGCCAATATTTTTTTCTTAGTGTACTTTGGAGAAAAAGAGTTTTTAGGTTTTGCTCAAAATCACAAGAAATCATCTAGGTATCTATTAGATTTCGTAGATAGTGAGTAGATATTGTAAAAAATACTATCAAAATAGCACAACACAACCATTTTCCCTATAGGTAAAGTTTATTTATTTTTACCAAATTGCATGTTTTACTTTTTTGAATTAAAAATTCTTTCTAGGTTTTGTAGGATCAAAATATTTTATGGGTATCTATTAGTTTTGCATGCAATGAGTAGATTTAAAAAAAAATCAAATTAGAAGGGTCATGTCTACTGACTATCGGTTGGCTAAATTTACTCCATTTTTCAAAAAAATATAATTTGGGCATATGATATTGAAATCAGGCAAATGTGATAGTGTTGGAAAATTAGTTATGTGGACTTTCTAGTGGTGGATATCTCATCATTAGATTTTTTATTGGTACATTTTATTCTTAAGATTCAAAGTCAAATCATCATTTTCTACTTTCAAGATTATAAATTTTTGTCTGTATCTCTATTTTTTGTGAATTTTGTGGCATTGGAAAAGTATTTAAGAGCACTTCAGATCTATTTATGTACTCTTTTTAGAATCTACCCTAGGTACACTTTTTTCATTTTTTTTGTGATTTCACATTTTTGTTAATTACTTGTACGTCTTGACACTTGGAAAGGATTTGTTTGCATGAGATGACTTCATTTAATATATTATATGCACTAAGATTATTAGTATTTTATTTTTCATTTGAGAAAATATCATGGGTCTTTCTATTCATCCTTTTCTGGTCATCTTGGAAAAGGATAACTATGATTCTTGGCGAAATGACATCCTAACACATCTTAGGTGGTTTGATCTTTTGCCTTATATTTGTGGACTCATTCCTACACTAAACACACTGGTGAGTTATTTAGCATGGGGTATTATTAGTGATCATGTTGTAGGAGCTATTTTTTCTTGTGTGCAAGGGAAAATGTATTCAAAATGAAAGGAAACTGCAATTAAAACATAACAAACACAAGAATCCAAGAAATAATCAGATAAAGGCAAGAGAGAGCTCAAATATTTGTATATTTTGACAAAAACCCAGTATGACGTAGCTCTCGATGCGTATATTGAACTTGGATGATTGATTTGGATGTATTCTCAATGAAATTTTGGTAGCATAACACTACTAAATTGCTTAAAGTTGTAAGATCCCTAAAAAATGACTAAGTTTTAGCATATGAATTGAGTGAATATGGATGAAGGGTTGAGATTGATTGTGAGGAGATCAATGGATAGGGATAGTTGAGATATTTCAACTCATAAGATGATGCCTAGTGGCATCATGAGAGGATATGTAGAGGAGATGGTCTCTCAAGTCCTAGGATTGTGACAAGTGTCACCATGTGAGGGCTTAAGAGGGAGATGCTACCTCAACAGGTACCATTGGGATATTGAGAGGATCAAGGTCATAAAAAAATTGCTTTTCCTACATTATCAATGTATGACAAGGAGGGTAATAAAGGAATTTAAAATTCCTTTTGGGTACTTTTGGAAGAAAGACCCATGTGCCTAAGGTACATGGGGTCTTTCCCAAAAGGGAAAAATTAATGAGGGAGGTGTATGAAGGGATAAGAAAAATGGAAAGGGATTAGCCCTTTCCTAATCCTAGGTTTAAGAATGTGTAAATAATTAGGGGGCGATTAGGATTAAGGGTGGGTGATTTTTCATGCCCCAATTTTACACATCTAAACAACACAACCATCAAAAAAATTTCCCCATGAAGCATAAAAAAACTACTTATGCACACTTGATGTCAAAGTGATTTAATTTCCAACATAAGCATGTAGAAACATATATGAGGGAAAGAGAATATAGAATTGGGCATAATGTAATCCTTATAGTGCATCTTAAAGATGGTGTTGTATCTTGGATACGGGTGTCTTAAGAAAAAATACTAGAGATGGGATACCTTCTTTCGTCTAATGTCCACAATGAATTACTTATATGAAAAATGAATGATTTAAGTATTCTACTAATTTAATTGAAATTTTATGTGTTTATATGTATTTTAACTATAATTTCATCACTAACTAAATTTATATCTAACTAGGGAATAGTAAAAGTAATTTGAATACTAATAGTTAGATATAATGACAAAGTTCCTATGTTATTATTTTAAATAGTTAGTTGCCAGGATTTATTTACTTCCATTAAATCATTACTATATCCTGTGAAAGAAATAAATTGGTTGTTAGCTTTAGTTGTTTCTATCTTTTTATTCTAAAAAAATTGAATGACAATGAAATTGTATCCTTAAGTATAGTTCTTTCATTGCCTCTAGAGTTGGATTAAGTTATTTTCTACAAATTTAATTGTTAAATCCTTGAATTACTTGATTGTAGAAATATATTGTGGGACTTGATATAAGACTTTGATGCATTTAACATCTAATTAGTTCCAAGAATGAAATAATTAGATTCTTGAATCATTGCTATTTTTTGTTAGTACTCTAGAGCCCATGATAGGGTCTAAATTGAAGAAGTTCTTGGTTGATTTGGTTCTTATACCTATGGTCCTAGATAATGTCAAACATTTCTAGGTATTTGGTGATGATAAACATACTCTATATTTACTTAAAATTATTAGAAATTTGAGGCATATGTTATATATGAATGTGAGATATAATTTTGAATTTAATGAGGAATGAGTGATAAACTAAAAACTAATTTCATACCCAAAGGAATGGTGACATTAGAAAGGATCTTTGATATGGATGGAGTGACCAAATAAAAGAGTGTCTCCTAGCTCAAAAGATGGAAAGTATGAACAAAAAGTAAGGGATGCACTCATATGAAGATCATACAAATGAGAATAAAATGATAGGATAACTGAAATATTAAAATATTATACTATGGCTATGAAGAGTCGAAAACCTATGACACCTTAGTTATTATTCATACTATCCCATTGAAACTAGGTGTGAAGTCATTTAGACAAAAATAACAACTAGTGAATGCATTGTTAGAGACTAAAATTCTAAAAGAGTTACAAAAGCTACAATCTTCTATAATTATCTTTCTAGTTAGGTACTTTGTATGGGTTTCTAATATTGTACTATTTTTTGAAGAAAGATGGAGAAATTAAATTATATGTAAACTTTATAAATCTTAGTAGAGATTTTGAAAAGGATAATTACCCCTTGCCCTAATTGGATGAGGTGATGTAGATAATGAATATAACATAATTGTTATAATTTTAGATAGTTATTATGAATAAAAAGGTGATGTTTAAATAAGAAGGCTAACTAAAAACTACTTTCACCACTAAAATGGGGTACATATGCCTACAAGTGGATGACCTTTTGTCTTGGTTAATCTTCGAGATAATTTCAAGGTAGACATGGAAATTACTTTGGTTTCATTCATTTATGGCTTACAAGGGATTATCTATTTAGGATTAGAGACTAATAAGGTTCAAGGATGGAATATCTAACATGTTGAACGTTATACATGCCTTAAATATTTATGAGCTGGTTAGGATTAGATGTTATGATTTTATCTTAGGTGATAAATCTTAAAACTTTATATTATTTAATGGTGACTATTGTAATTTGTAACCTAGACATGGGCTTTATTTCCTACAGATTGTGATAGCTTCATAAAAAGAAAAAGAAAAAAGAGAAAAGGGAAGAGAAAAATAATCACCAAAAAGAGAGAAGGAACAAAATATAGATATCACAAGAACTCAATCATTTGGGTGATTTAAGTAACCTCTATCGGGTCTATATACTCAAAATATATGCTTTGAATGAAGCCATATGTAACTATTTTGAGGCTATAGAAACATGGTTGGTAGTAAAGAAATAGTTTTTTCTCACTAATCATTTCTTCCTAATTACATTATAAAATTTCTAACAAACCCCTAATTAGTTAGATTTGTAACTATGCTTGTGTAGCACATCTAGATTCCACCTTTTTGTGATTTGAGCCTCACTCTCGGAAGAATGAATCTATTGCACACACCACGGGAGCTTAATATTCTTTGTTATGTGCCTTGTGATGTTTCTATCCTCTAGTAGGTTTAGTTTCATCTTGTTTATCTTAGTGAAGCAAGTTGGGGGATGCTTGGATTTTGAATAGTTCCTACTAATAAAATGATCAAGAGAATTTTTATTTGTCTGGTTGTCATTTTTTATCTTAGATGCACTCACCTATTTTTATTCAACAAAGAAATAGCCCCATATATTTTTCTTATTTTGCCTTACTTTTTGTTTCATTTATTTCCCTTAATGCTTGTTTCTATTTTCTTTTTCTTTTTTTTGTCTTTATTTTTGGTGTTATTCCTTTGACATACTTTAAAAGTTAGTAATTAGGACAATTGTAAAGGAAACTATGAAAACCTAACTCCTTTGTACACCAAAGTTATTTATCCAATATGCCATTTTTTTGGACCTTTTGAGTTGGTCATCATGACATGAGTGTAATGGAATTTCTAAAACATGAGAACCCAAGATGTGATATAACTTTGCGTTACCATTCAACTTTGCATTAATGGTATTTTCCCATGTGTGTTTTCCCCTTATTATTTGTTGTGTTTTTTTCTTTTCTTTTGTATTTTTTTATTTTTCTCACTATCTCATGCTTTGGTAATTTTTCTCTCTATGTTCTCAATTGGTTGATTAGATAGGAGCTCACCATTTTCAAAGACTATGTGTGCTTTCTTTCCTAGTTTGTGTGTCTATTTTTTGTGGTTAGGAGTGATCATTATATATCTTTCCATTCATTTATTGATATTATCCTCCAAGAAATGTTTATGTCTAGTATGATAGTGATGGTTTCCATCTAGTAGTGTCATGTTTGTTTCTCATTTTCCCTTGTTTGAGATTTGTTTCTCTCTTGTTTGATGAGGGCCTCTAATTCATTGTTTTTTTTCTTTCTTGCTTTATCTCTTTACCATTTTCATTGTTTTTTTCTTTTTTTAAATTTTTTTTTATCTTAGTTTCCTATGTTCCCCAGTTGAAATTTCATTTTCCTGGGCTGATAGATCTTTTTTTTGAAGTTATGGATTTTGTTTATGGTGTCATGTCAATGTCATCATTTTCTAGAGTTGGTCATCTCAATATGGCTAGAATCATCCCTAATGTCGATTTCATTCTTACATTATTATTTTATCAAGGTTATAAATGGTTATATCTACTCATGTAGTGTTGCCATCATATTTTTTGAAGCCTATATTGACACTCATACTTAGATTATTTTTATCGTTTTAGGGTTGTAGTTTTTAGATTCTCTTATTTTAGTACTCAATTAGTGATTTCTTTGAAATATTACTCCATTTTTTTATTGTTCTATCTTGTTGAGATCATGGTTTCAAGTTTTTCTTATCTTGGTACTCTGTTAAGGGCTCCCCCAAAGTCTAACCCTGACTACTTTCATTGTTATATCTTTTCAGAGTCAACCTTTCACATTTCTTTTATTTGGGTACTTGGGTAGTGGCAATTCTAAATTTTGGTCCTAATATATTTACAATTCTTTACTATTCAAATCACATGGTCCGGCTTCCCATTTATATCACAAGTACAATCTTAGTATTTTTCCTTTGTCAAAATTTTGGAATTGGTCTTTGGCACAACTATAATGAAAATTTTAAAAACATAACTCCTTTGTAGATTGAACTTGTTAAGCCAATGTGCCATTAGACTTTTAGAGTTGGTTGTCATGGCATGACCGTAGAGGAATCTCTAAAACTCTAATTCCTAGGATGTGATGTCACCTTGAGCTACCATTTATCTTTGCATTAATGAAATTTATCCCATATGTGTTTTCCCCTTATAATTTTTCATTTTTTTTCTTTACTTTTGTCTTTATTTTTCTTACTCTCTCATGCTCTAGCAATTTCTCTTTTTATATTTCTCAATTTTTTGATCATATAATGTATTGCCATTGTCAAATAATGTGTGTGATTTCTTTCCTAGTTTGTGTGTCTGTTTCATGTGGTTAGGAGTGGTCATTCTTTGTATTACCCTCTATTTATTACTATTATCCTCCAAGTAGGGTTTAAGTCTAGTATGATAATGAGGGTATCCATCTAGTAGTGTCATGTGTATTTTTCTTTTTCCCTATTTTGAGCTTTGTTTCTCCCTTGTACAATGAGGGCCTCTATTTCATTGTTTATTTTATTTCTCCTTTCTCTATTTATCATTTTCATATTTTTGTTTGTTTTTATATTGGTTTCCTATTTCCCTAGTCATACTTTCATTTTCCCTCAAAGAAATATTTATTTATTTATTTTGGAATTATTTTTCTAATGGTGTCATGTCAATGTCATCATTTTCTAGAGTTGGTCATCTCAATATGATTAAACATTTCTCTAAAAACCTAACATTGATATCATGATTACATCACTAGTTTATAAAGGTTTTAAATGGTTAAGTATCTACTCATGTTGCTTTGAAATCATCTTTGTTGAATCCTATATTGACTCCCATACTTAGAAACTTTTTTATTGTTTTAAAGTTAGGGTTTTGGGATACTCTTATTTTAGTACTCGATTAGGATTTTCTTTGAAATATGACCCCAACAACTTTTATTCTTCTATATTGTGGAGATCACATGGTTACATGTTTCTCTTATCTTGGTACTATGTTAAGATTCTCTCCAAAGTATAACTCTGACAACTTCCATTGTTGTATCTTTTCAAAGATAATCTTTTGGATATATTTTATTTGGGTACCTGGGTAGTAGCAATTTTGAAGTCTAATGTTGATATATATGCGATGCTTTATTATTCAAATCACATGGTTAGGCATCCCATTTTATCACAAGTTTGATCTTGGTATTTTTCCTTTGTTAGAATTTCCAAATTGATCATTGACCCAACTATAAAGGAAACTTTGAAAACATAACTCCTTTTAGACTAAACTTGTTGATCCAAATGCCATTTTCTTGGACTTTTAAATTTGGTCACCATGGTATGACTGTAATGGAATCTCTAAAAATCAAATTCCTAGGATGTGATGTCACCTTGATCTACCCTTTAGATTTGAATTAACATCACTTTCTAATATGTGTTTTCCCCTTATTATTTGGCATGTTGTTTTTCTTTTCTTTTTTCTTTATTTTTTCACTCTATCTCATTCTTTGGAAAATTTTATCTCCATATTTCTTAATTGGTTGATCAGATAGGAGCTCACCATTATCAAAGACTATGTGCTTTATTTCCTAGTTCATGTGTTTTTTCATGTTGTTAGGAGTTGTCATTCACTATCTTTCCATCCATTTCTTTCTATTATCCTCTAAGTAGGGTTTATGTCTAGTATGATAATTATGGTTTCCATCTTGTAGTGCCATGTTGTTTCTCTTTTTCCCTTGTTTTAGCTTTATTTCTCCATTGTACAATGAGGGTCTCTATTTCATTGTTTATTTTATTTCTTCCTTTCTCTTTTTATTAATTTCATGTATTTTTTTTATATTGGTTTTGTATGCACCCTACGTGTACTTTCATTTCCCCTTTGATAGATCTATTTTTTAAAGTGGGATTATTTTTTTGATGATGTCATGTTGATGTCATCATTTTCTAGAGTCAGTCATCTTAGTACATGACTATAATCATTTATCAAAAACCATAATGGTGATGCCATGATTACATCATTAATTTATCAAGGTTTTAAATGGTTAAGTGTCTACCCATTTTGTGCAAACATCTTCTTTGTTGAAGCCTATATTGTCTCCAATACAATTTTTTAATCTTTTCAAAGTTAGGGTTTGGGATTCTCTTACTTTAGTACTTGACTAGTGGTTTCTTTAAAATTTGATCCCAACAACTTATCAAGATCATGGTTTCAATTTTCTCTTATCTTTGTACTATGTGAAGGGTTCCTCCAAAGTCTAACCCTGATAAATCTCATTATTATATCTTTTCAAAGTCAACCTTTCGGGTTTCTTTTTACTTGGGTAATTGGGTAGTGGAAAGTATGAATTTTGAACTTGATATATTTAAATTGCTTTACTAATTAGATCACATGCTCAAGAATCTCCTTTTCAGTTTACCAATTTAAGGGTACATCCAATCCATAAACCTTGACACTTCTTAAAAAAATGTTTTCCTTTGGTTCTAGGATTGGTTTTCGGTGGCATGGTAATCTCTTTAGTATGTACTTGTAATGATAGAAAGTACCTTGATTTAGTGTTGTAATATGTCTAACATATTCACATTAGGTCTTGGGCCCTTATGAACTAAATAAGCTTATTGGTGCCTTATTTAGAGTGTTGTAGAGTGTTGCAACACACTTTCACACTTTTCTAGGGTTTTATTAAATAATTGGGCTTCTTTATGATTTAATTGTCCTTATTTTACATCCACAAGCCTTAATTAATGCATATTTTCAAGGATAATCCTGACATAAAACATCCTATCATAATTCAAGTGTTTTTGGATAATGTGGCCTAGATTTAGTGATTTGGGACTCATACGCCACCTTGGGCGTATGAGTCCCACCAAGGTTTTTGGTCACTGATCTGGATTTTTCATTATTCTAAGTATTTTTTTAAATGTGTCCCATAATTATGCATAATGGGACCCATATGCCACTTCTAGCATATGAGTCCCATGTGGCCCAAAATTAAATTTAATTCAAATTCTTAGTAGGATTTTATTCTCCTAGATCTGATATCGTCTTGTATTGTTGAAATTTCGAGAAACTTGGCATAAAAAAGTATAAATACAAGGTTATTTCACTCATTTTTCACCTAGCAACTTGAGTATTCATGCATTATAGAAAATTTTAGTTCACAAGAGCATTCAAGTATTTACAAGAGCATTCAAGAGTCTTCAAGAGTTGATTATCAAGTGTTGTGGATCATTATTCAAGTATCAAGCACCATGTCAAAGTCATTATGCATCATGTTTTCTTTTGAGCTAACAATTGTGATGTAAGGTTCATGATTTAAGCTAGCATTCAATTCAAGATCTATCACATTCAAGCAAGATTCAAGATCTACATCCATTGGAGTCACTTCATACATGTTTGTAGCACTTTATTGCTAGGGTTTGTTGAGTTGCAACATTACATTTTGTTCATTCATCATTCTCCTTTCCCATTTCATTTAATTTCAAGGTTTGATTATGAAAATAGGGTTTGACCAAGGAAAACCCATTTCCACTAACAAAACAACATTTTCCCCTCTCTTTAGTGTGTGATTTGCAAGTCTAGGTTAAATATACATTAAAGATAAAGTTTGGAGAAATTTTTCAAGTATTCAAAGTTGTCGAATTTGTCACCTTGCATTGAAGATCATTGAAAGACATCTATAGGTTGCAAATCAGAGATTCAGATCTGGAAATTAGGTGGAAAGGATAGAGTAGACATTGAAGAGTAGAATCAGACTTTGAATTTCTAGAAAATCCTAACTAAACTAATACACCACTTCTAGCGTATGAGTCCCAATATAGGGAAATTTGTAGGTTTCAAAAGTTCCCATCATATATTTGCCATATTTTTTGTTCCTACTCAAAAACCCTAATCTGGGACTAAATCACCTAGACTGGCATATGATTCCTAGTAGGCATTAATTTTAGTGTTTTTAGTATTTCAAGTCTTCATCCAATCCTCTTCAGGTTTCTAGGTGCACACTTTTGATTTCCCAACTTTCTATTATGTTTTACATGCATTTTTAGGTCATTTAGTGAAGTCTTACATTGCATTAGGTTTTAGCATTAGGTCTTGCATTTCATTAATATTTCTAAGCCCTATCTTGGTGGTGAACCCTTATTTAGTTTCTAATTAAACCCTAGGACAACCCTATCACAAGATTTGTTTCTCCTTTACACACTTTAGATTGAGATATCTAGGGTTTTCCTCAAATGATTGTAGGCAAATGTGTTGTTCTATCCTAAACCATAAAGCAACCATTTTCCAATTTATCATTTTGGTGAACCCGCATTTAGAACATCATAATTTTGATTTGGAGTGCATTATCATCCTAGATCTTGCTTGCATTAACTTTGCATTAGGATTTGCGCTAGTTAATTTGCATCTAGGGTTTCTAAATCTTGCATTAGTGAAAGTGCATATAGGTTGCATTTTTGCGTCTTGCATCATTGAATATCATTTGAAATATGCATTTTAATTTAGCCTACAAATCATGCAAACTAAAAAGCATAAAAATAACTTAATTTTTTAAAAAAATTGTGAAAAAAACCCCCACTGGGACTCATACACCCCTCTGGGAAATTTAGTCCCAGTGCAGATTTTAAATTGCATTTTCCATAATTCAAAACTCTTTTTCTATGCTCTTCTTTTTTGTTGATAACTTTTTGTTTCAATTTATATATTTTTTGTTATATTCATTTCATTTCATTTAGCTTAAATTTCATTTGCATCCATCTTGCATTTAGTATCCCTTGCGTGACCTTTTCTACTTGATTTCCTATTGCTAATACTATAGTGAGACAAAGTTTGAGACTCATGTGATCATCCAACGATAGTACAATCGTCATGGATCTTGGGTTGTCTAGATCTTTCACTACTAGTGTTGGCACTAGTTCACTAGGTATGGACCACACCCTTAACAATTCCTTGCCTTCAAGTAGTGTAACACATGTTGAAAAAATGGTTGCTAGTATTCCGCAAGAAAACATAATCCAAATTCAAGAAGAATTAGCAAACATACAAAATCAAATAATTACTAAGAACATTTCAACTACCGCCATCCCTACCATAGATAACATTCATCGCATGCTTGCAAGTGAAGACAGAGTTGATCTTGTGCGTAACATAGTTTAGATCTTTGAAAAAAACCTTACCTCAAATACTAGTTGTCCTTTACCCTCGAACAATGTCACAAGCCAAGAAGGAATTAAAATTCCTTCTCCTACAACAATTTCCTCTATTCCTACCTATACCAACCCTCAAGTTACAACACCAATGCAACTGACTAGTAATGTAATCCCTTCATTGGGTATTTCCGCTAGCATCCCTAGTACCTTTGTGGCATCAAACATCATATCTCCTACCACCTTACCACCTATAAGCATTCAATTCACTTGTCCTTCGAACACATACACACCTCCATCTCACAATACAAGCAATGACCCTCTCATAAACCAACTTTTGCAAACCGTTTCATCCCTTCAAAAGCAAGTTTCCACTATCAACCAAAAACAAAATGGCCCACCTACATATTATCTCAAAAGCATTCCCTTGTCCTTGGATATATTACGATCATCGATTCCACAAGGTGTAGAGGTGCCTAGATTTGATAAATATGGAGGGAAAGGAGATCTTTCTAACCATGTTTCTACCTATACTGCCTTATGTAGTGACTTTATTCTTGACGATAAAATCTTGGCTAAACTTTTCCCTAGATCCTTGAAGGATAATTCCTTAGAATGGTCCTCTTTCTTATTTAACAACTCAATTCACTCATTCAATGAAATTTTTGAGGCATTTATAAACCATTTTCAAGTGCATATGAATCCTAAGATAACACTGGTCGATTTGATGAGATGTAAGAAAAAAGAAGAAGAAAATATTATCAACTTTATTTTGTGCTATCAATCGCTTTATTCCAAAATTTATGTAAAGGTTCCCAATACTCACCTTCAAAATATGTTCATAGAGAATTTTCAAAGTAAGATACAAGATAAGCTTACCATGATGAAATTTTTGGTGCAGGAGCACCTAATATGCAATTTTTGCTCAAATAATGTATTTTTTGCAATTTTGGAGTCCTTGTGGTCTTAGGGGGTTAATAAGTTCTTTAATTACCATTATTAATGTTGTAATTCCATTTTCAATCCGTTTTGGGCATGGGTTTTTAGTTTGTTGTAGTTTTCAAAAAAAACGTCAAAGTTGCTATTTTGGGTGTCATGCATTTTGGCAACTTGGCAAAAATGATGAAAAATCATTAATGGAAATGGGAAAAGTCTTGTAACTGAAAAAATGGATTGTAAAAGGAATTTTGGAGCATGGAATGGTTGAGTTTTGAATATGGGAATTTATTTTTGGTGTTTATGCAATAACTTGAATAAGATTTTCCAATGTTTTCTATAGTTGCAACAAGTTTTTAGATTTGGTACGGCTTGTACGGCCTCGTCTGTGCAATGAAATTTTTTTGCATGTTAAATTAATTTGTTTCTACTTTCTTTTTGATTTTATTTGAGGCATTTTCATGGCGAAATGAAAAAGTTATAGTGATTCTGGTGAAAACTGTCCAAACCCTAGCTAGGGCTGGCAACAAGCACTAAAAATGAATAACTTTTTTTCTACCTATCTAAAATTCTTGAAATTTTGTACAAAATTTTGTATTGATCTATATTTTGATTTTTATTTGTTTTTATGTCTTCAAATTCTCATGTTTTGGAGTAATATTCACCAGTCGGCTTCAAAAAAGCATAAAAAGGGGTTTCTAATTCTGTAACAGTCCATTTTTTACCTATTCCGTACAAAGTAACCCTAGCCCATTTTCAGATATGTGTAGTAAGAGCCAAAAGGGTATTCCAAAAAGTTCTTAAATTTTTAATAGCAGGTATACAATGAAATTTATGACCAAAAAAACCAAATTGTTGCCCCCATGTTTTAGGTTTTAAGAGCAAGTTGTTAAGAATGAACAAGAATTTACATTTTCGCCATTTGGATTGAAACCCTATTTGTGATGTGTTTATTTTGTATTTTATCTACATCAAATTGGTATCAGAGCCCAAAGATCTGGGAAAGAAAGTTTTGGGAGTTTTTGTGTTTTTTTGGGTTAAGAACTGGATCACAAAGACAAACCAAAGAGAACCAGGTAAAGGTAAAGATCGTCGGCGCTCGTCGCTTTAATGAAAGCGTCAGTAAAGTCAATAGAACCTAAAATGGATTCGCTCATCGAGATCGCTTTCATCATTCACTCAAAGAGATAGGGATTAAGAAACATGCTCCGATAAAATGGATAAAGATCAGTTCTGAAAAGGCTCATCAAAGAATGGATTAGCATTAATAAAGTTGTCTCCATCCAGATCTTAGGAAAAAAGAGAGGGACAAAAGAAACAATAATGAATGAGTTGCAAGATACGTTGAAAGGAAGGGTGTTAGAAGCATCTAAAGAGACAAGAAAATCTTGTGTTTTTGAAACTAAGCCTTTTTGTGAGTATGTGTTTACAAGTGCAACAAATGGAAATGAAGATGGAAAAAAGTCTAAAGAAGGAGGAGAAGTGCATACAGTGTATTAAGATGGCTATACAAATATAACACACTATGGTGAATAAGATGTTTCTAAAAAAACTGAGGTAATGGTTGTATTTTCTAATTTTATGGATGATGAATATGTTGACACATTGTATTTGAATGATGAGGATGAAGACATAGACTATGGTACCAAGGCATATGAATGAGAACTCAAATTTTGGTACCTTGAAGTTGAGAAGATGCTCAATAAGAGATGGTACAAGAAGAAGAAAAATGATCCAAGGAAAGTTGCATAGATGAAGGACAAGCTACAGAAGAATTGGAAGAAAAGGAAAAAAGAGAAAACCTACACTCAAGTGGACTTGAGTTTTTCTTTCCCTAGGGAGTATGGTGCAAGCGCAACTAATATGCAATTTTTGCTCAAATAATGCATTTTTTGCAATTTGGAAGACCTTGTGGTTTTAGGGGGTTAATAAAGTTTTTAATGATCATGATTAATTTTTTAATTCCATTTTCAATCCATTTTGAGCATGGGTTTTTAGTTTGTTACAGTTTTCAAAAAAAATGTCAAAGTTGTTATTTTGGGTGTCATGCATTTTGACAACTTTTGACAAAAATGATGAAAAATCATTAATGGAAATGGGAAATTTCTTGTAACTAAAAAAAGGATTATAAAGGGCATGTTGGAGCCTAGAATGGTCATTTTTTGAAGATTGGAAGTGATTTTTGGTGTTTATGCAAGAATTTGAATAAAATTTTCCAATATTTTCTGTAGTTGTAGCAAGTTTTTAGATTTGGTATGACCTATACAGCCTTGTTTGTGCAATGAAACATTTTTCATGTTAAATTATACTTTTTCTACTTTTTTTTGGCTTTGATTTGAGGCATTTCTATTGTGAAATGAGAAAGTTATAGTGATTTTGGTGAAAACTGTCCAAACCCTAGCTAGGGTTGGCAACAAGCACTAAAAATGTAATAACTTTTTTCTACCCATCCAAAATTATGTATTGATCTATATTTTTATTTGGCTTTGGTTTTATGTCTTCAAATGGTCACATTTGGGATTAATCTTTACCAGTCTGCTTCAAGAAAGCATAAAAAAAGGGTTTCTAATTCTAAAACAGTCCATTTTTTACCTATCCGGTACAAAGTAACCCTAGCCCATTTTCAAATATGTGTAGTAAGAGCCAAAACTTTATTCCAAACAAGTCTTACTTTTTTAATAGCAGGTCTACAATGAAATTTATGACCAAAAAACCCAAATTGTTGCCCCCATGTTTTAGGTTTTAAGAGCACGTTGTCAAGAATGAACAAGAATGCACATTTTCACCATTTGGATTGAAACCTTGTTTGTGATGTGTTTAGTTTGTCTTTTCTCTACACCAATTTCCCCCCTATTGGAACTAAAAAATACAACTTGGTTTTGCACATGCCTCTATTTTCATTCATCATTTCATGTCCATCATAAGCCTCATGATCTCTCATTTTTGTTATAGTTGGCATTGAATGAATCCTTGTACGTAGCCCATAAAATAAAGCCTTTGATTATAACATAGAAATAAATTCCCTCCTTAAAATACTTCCTCAGCATCACAAAGCATGTCGCCAAGACAATACCACGTCTAAGAGAGTTGCACCAATGTCTCTCCAAAAAATCCAATAAAGGGCTAATGAAAATATCGCCGAGACCTTCATGCTTCAAGGAGACATTTAAATATCTCTTTGACAACCCAAAGAGCGATATGTTGAGGAGACCTAGATGCATCAAAGAGAAAAATTAAACAAGACACAGTGACAGCAATACTTTGAGGATATATGATATTTTTCATTCAGGAAACAAAAAAACATCTCTCAGACATCCAAAGATTATTATAAAACAAATGGTAAAATACTAACAAGCACATGGTCAGGCAAGTACAACAACAATATTGAAGAGACACCGGTGTGTAGGACAGAGAAATCAATAAGTCTCCTAGACGTTGTAAGAGTAGGTAAGAGAAAAATATTGAAGAGACAAAGACGTCGAACATACATTGACAAAAGTCTCTTCGACAAAAACACAACTACAAGCATACAATATCGATGAGACTATGGGATATCGAAGAAAGATAACCATGGGTCTCTTCAAAATTTTAAAGTCACTAAAAGGTTGTTGAAGAAATTTTGTTGAAAGGAAGAACACCAATATGTCAAGGAGACATAGGCTTATCGAAGAGAAATCTTCACAAGTCTCTTTGACATTCAGATGTCAGAAATACAAAGAGTAAAGAACTTGAAGTGTAGCCATCAAGGAGACCATGCAGGATCAAAGAGAGAAACTCAAATGTCTCTTAGACATTATGAAATAATGTCTCACCCAGTTGACATGACTAATAAACTCATCAAAGAGACAACTGCCTTTAATGTTGTAATTGATTAGAAAGGTGGCTCAAGTGCCATTTATGAACTAGAGCTAGTTCCAAATCTTGATATATCTAACTTGTAAGAAATCAAAATCATAATGCATTGTGGCTAAATATCAAGGAGGTAGGGTTGGATGGTGGAGAGCAGCTTAGAGGTTGAAACGTTCATCCAAGTAAGTGCTCTTGGCTCAGTTGAACGTGTTCCATAAGAATTTTCTTAAATTATTGTACAAGTAGGGCCTTAAGATGGATAAAACCCTAGAAAAACCAAAAATGAAGAGGCGAAAAACAAAGGCTAGGCCATTAAACCAAAATTTGATAGATCAGTGTCCCAGGTCTAGACCAAAGGCTAGAAGAACAACTCAATTAAATCCTTCATCAAAATATTGGTAGATAAACACAAAAACCTAGGAGATGTATGGACTCCATAGGTTATGATTTGTCCATATACCATTATAGAAAGAAATACAGACATAGGCTAGTCTCGAATCCCTGGAACATGAATTGGAAAAGATTGTAATGCCCAATGTATTTGTTAATGTAGAATTGATTAAAGTACTGGATAGAAATTACAACCCCAAAACAAGGCCAATGCACTCTCATGATGGCTCATAGTTTATTATCATAACACAAGATTATATCTGCATGTTCTTTCAATTAGACACATCCCTTGAGACAAAATTAAGGATAAGGAACCTATTACAGGAGTATAGGACCATGGATGCAAGTTACAAGAGGTGGAAATTTCCGCTACACAGACCCAAGGGCCCAAGAAACCAACTCAAAAGGTTTTCCAATAATGAGAAACCCTCGTTTTCTGTAGATACATTTGAGGAATATTACTAATATACTTACTATTTAGGTGGCCAAGTCTTAGGAATTGATGTTCCTGCCAACATGACTATAGCTCCCATGGTTCTGGTTGTAGACATCCAAATCCAAGATGTTAGGCCCTACGATTATGCACAATACCTGTCTAAGGTCATTAACACTTCCCTTGCTGCCATTAAGAACAATAGTGATGCCATCTATTTCAAGCATTATTCATTGCTTATGCATATGATATTATATGAAGGGTAGGTGATGGGAATATGGGGAGAAAAGTTGAGAATCAAGGACTAGGACAGTGATGGAAACCATAGACCAGTGCAGATGTGGACGTCCATATGGGACAATAGATATGGGAGATCCCACTATTTATAGTTTGAAGAGCATTTTGGAAAACCTTTGTATAAGTTACTTGGCCACATATGTGACTACAATTTGTCCTCAGAGATACAGAGATTCCTTGGGCCAAAAGAAAACCCTGAGGGAAAGGTAAACCATAATTGGGGGGATTGGTATGCATTTGAGGATTGCACTGTGATCAAAGTATATGGATTCGAGGAAACCCCATTCTTACTGCCTAAAATTGTTCCAAACAGAGTTGCATACCTTGAGATCATAAGGAAATTTGCTTATTCGACCTTCATGCACCTAAAAAGCTATCGAAGGCAAAATTTTATGCCTTCTACTCTATACTTTGGTGACTTCACTATCATTCCAGATATAGGTGATGAATTGATTGGAAACAAGCTATATTATTATGGCTTGCCAGTGGGATACAAAAGAGATAAATTTTACCTTGAACATTTTATTTATGATGCCAAGATCTCACAAAGACTGAAGGGGTATGAACATGAATTTTTTTTGGATGATGTTATTAGGAATTGTGATAAGAATCAAGTAATGATGAGGAAGGCTGCCTACAATAGAATTGTCATGGCCGAGGCTTGGAGAAGAAACAATAATCCATTGTATGTGGATGCTTTTCATGAAATACAGGATCCTATGGAAGGATTGAGTAAATGATTCTACATGAAGAAGAATTGATAAAAGATGTACCCCTTGTAGCTTTTGAAAGGAGAAGAGATATTGGTTTTAGCAAATAGGCTAAGAATGTAGCACCATTAATTCATTTGTCACCACATCCTACTCTAGAGGTGATCTTCTCAGCTAACACTCCTATTATAATATAAGATGAAATTGAAGAGGAGGAGGAAGTCACATAGATCACCATTCCTATTGTTCCCTAGTATCAAGAGCCACCAAAGAGGAATTTGATCACATTTGAAGCTTCTAATGAGTTATCTGATGATGTGAGACATCTTGCTAGCAAAGAATTCATTGTAGATGACACATTTGTTCAAACCTCTGAGTTTAAGGCTTTTATTTACGAGTACAAAGAAAGAGTAATAAGAGAAAAGCTAAAAGACATCAACCCTGAGAAAGAAGTAGATGCCTTGAAGGAGATCCAACATGAGGTTGATGAAGAGACAAATAATATGACTCATGAAAGAGGAAGAGAACTATTACAAGAATTCAGAGTCATGCTTCTTCCAAGGTGAGACATCAACTTAGCTATTGTGTTTGACATATTTCTGAAAATGGAAAATAAGGCCCTGCAATTAACAGATGAGGCCAGTGACAAGATATATATTGGATCAGGGTATAACCCTGATAATACTACTTTATAATTGTGGGCACTTTACCCACCAAGAAAGAGGCCTTCCCTTATCAGTGACCATAATCATATTTTTGGACACCTCCTGGTGCAAAGAGTAGGGGATACAAACCCTATGGAGATTGTTGACTTAAATGCAAATGTGGAAAAGTTTACCAAGGCTCAAATTCAAAAATTGGCCAGGGATAATAAGGGGCTGATGGAATGATGAGGGCACAGCCTGAGACTTAGAAAATAACCCACAAACAAGAGAATAATTTTATTACTCAGAAAATGGAGCTTCTTACATGCAAAAGATCTCAAATCCCCAAGTTCTACAACACATGCAAGTTACAGAAAGCTATAGAATCACCCTTTTGTAATATGCGAGCTTGTCCGCCAAAAAGTTATCCAAAAATTAGAAACCCGCCCATAAATAGAGCTCCTCTTTTGTTTGGAGCCAAAACAACATTCAAATTTGATTTTAGACGGTTTGGCGCCGAAAATTTACAACATGAAGTTCAAATTTCAAAAGAGCATTTGCAATTGTATCTTCTAGAAAGTGCGCCAACTTCTCGGGGCCATAACTTTTGATCTGGGACTCCGATTCGCGAACCGTTTGAACCGTTGGAAAGGTCACGAAGTCAATAACATGCTCAAAGTTTGCTATGCCAATTTCAGCAAGTTTCGGGGCCGATCCAGGAACTCTAAGTGTCTCAAATCTAACTCAGAAGATTTTCAGGTGCAAATATGGGAAACTAAAACTACAATATCTTTCCACCCAGGAATAGAAAATAAAAACCGTAAATTGGGAATTTCATTATGACGAAAAGGGTATCCAAAAATGTAATAACACCTAAAAACTGAGAAAATTGAAATTTAACTATTTTTGAGTGATGCAAGATTGCCCTTACACCATTGGATGCTCCTGCATCAGACACCCAGGGTAATTTGAGAAGTGACCCGTCATGTCTCAGATGGTTGAGAAAAACCCAATTGGTCAACCGCTGCCTTAGATAGCTAGGATGAATTTTCCACAGGCCTTCCTCTCCACTTCACCAGATATTCTTCATACTACCTATTTCTAGTACTCCTTCCCACATGACTATCCAAGATTGCTTCAATCTCCTCCCTTTCTGAAGTAGGTGTTGGAATGCCATACTGTTCCATCATTGGTACTTCCTCTACACCACCTTCATGATACTCTGTCAAATCTGAAATGTTGAACATAGGGGAAATGTTGAATCCATCCGACAACTCTACCTCATATGCATTCCCTGAATCATGCTTCTTCAAAATCTTACAAGGACCGAACTTCTTCATCTTCAATTTGTTATATGTTCCCACTAGAAGCCTTTCTTTCCTCAAGTGGACCATCACTTCATCACCAATATGAAACTCTTTATACCTCCTCTTCTGATCTTCCTTAGCCTTATACTGCATATTCATCTTGTTAATATGTTCTCTTACCTTCTCATGTATATCCTTGATGTGTTCTGCAAAATCTTCGGCTTCAACACTTATTTTCTTCTCTTGGTCCATTTTCCTTAGTGCAGGGTACATTGCAGGGCTACCTCCATACACAATCACGGGCATTTGATCTGATTACTTTTGTTGTGAATTGTTGTAGAAAAATTCTTCTGGGGTAAGATGATCCCATCCTTGGGTTTATCTCCTACCAAACATCTCGATGGGTTACCCGGACTCACATTAACAACCTCTATCGCTTTACATATGTTTTGGCCAAAGGATGGTGTACCAAAGAAATTTGAACTTCAACTGCACGTGTACGCTTCTTCCACAAGGTCCTCAAAAGTACCCCCACAAATTTGGTGTCGCGATCTGAAACAATACTCTTTGGCAGACCATGTAGCCTCACCACCTCTTTGAAGAACAAGTCAGCAATGTGGACTGCATCATGGGTCTTCTGACATGGAATGAAATGTGTCATCTTCGAAAACCTATCAACCACCACAAAGACTAAATCATTCCCTTGTTGTGTCCTTGGAAAACCAAGAACAAAGTCCATACTTATATCCTCCCATGGCCTCTCTAGTATAGGTAGGCTGATATAATCTTGTATTAGCTCACTCCTTTAGCCGGTGACGCCTGCAGCTTTGTACAAACTGCTTCACATCCTATGACAGGAATATGTAATGCTTTCACTAATATGTGTGGTCTTATCCCGACCAAAATGTCCTGCCATTCCTCCACTATGTTTCTCCTTTATCAGGTTCTCCTTCATGGAACTCCTTAGGATACACAATTGACTTCCCTTAAATAACATGCCATCCTGGATTATGAAATCTAGCCACCTTGTCCTATCCACTATAATAGGTTCCTTGCAAGTTTTCCAAGCCTCTGCAAAATCAGGATCTTCTGCATACAGTGTCTTGAGTTCATTGAACCCAACCACTTCAATCTGCATCTTTGTCATCAATGTATACCTCCTACTTAAGGCATCTGCAACCCTATTTGACTTCCCACTCCTATGTTTCAAAACAAAGGTATAACTCTGTAAAAACTCTACCCATTTCATATACCTCTAATTTAATTTTCCCTGACTATTTAGGTACTGCAAGGCCTGATGATCAGTATATAGAACAAATTCCTTGAGAACAAATAATGTCTCCATTTCTTTAATGCTTGAACTATTGCATAAAATTCTTGATCATATACATAATACTTTCTCTTGGCATCATTTAACTTTTCACTGAAATAGGTAATGGGCTTACCTTCTTGGCTCAACACTGCTCCAATGGCACAACCACTGGCATCACAATCCACCTGAAACACCTTGTTGAAATCTAGGAGGGCTAGAATAGGTTGCTTTGTTACCTTCTACTTCAACAGTTCAAAACTCTTTGCCACTCCAGTGCTCCACTTGAATTCTTTTCTATCCCCTCTCATTGTTTCAGTCAGGGGTCCACAAATACTACTGAAGTTTCTAATGAACTTTCTATAAAAACTATCCAAACCATGGAAAGATCTCACCTCGGTAGCAGTTCTTGGGGTAGGCCATTCCAAAATAGCCTTCACCTTCTCTGGGTCCATCTTGAGACCTTCTGCTAAGACAACAAACCCCAAGTACACTAACTCCCTCTTTACAAAATTGCACTTCTTTAGATTAATCAACAATTTCTCTTCTCTTAACTTCTCAAAGGCTCTTCGAATATGCATCAGATGCTAATCCAACGTCTTACTGAAAATCAAAATATCATCTAAATACACAATAACAAAACTTTCCAGAAATTCTTTTAGTATCTCATTCATGAGTCGCATGAATGTGCTCGGTGCATTGGTTAGCCCAAAAGGCATGACTAACCACTCGTACAGGACCTCTTTGGTCTTGAATGCAGTCTTCCATTCATCTCCCTCTCGAATCCGGATCTGGTGATATCCACTCTTCAGATCAATCTTTGTGAGGTACTGATCTCCACTCAAACAGTCCATCAAGTCATCCATCCTTGGCAGGGGAAATCTGTACTTGATTGTTATCTTGTTTATGGCTCGAGAATCTGTACACATCCTCCACTCCCCATCCTTCTTTGGTGCTAGTCTTTAGCAGTGCACATGGACTCAAATCTTCCATTATCAAACCCAACTTTCTCAACAACTCTTAAGACTTGTCTATTCAACTCCTCATTTTCTCTTTGGAGTCATTCTATGAGCTGCCTTATTTGTAAGCTGGTTCTAGGAATCAAGTCAGTGATGGTGATCTTCCTTATTGGTGGTAAGAAGCCACCGAGGGTGCTTATCCCGAAACAATATCCACCGAAACTCATCCAACATCGAAGCTTCTTCTAGAACCTTCTCACTATCCTCCTTACCCATTATAGGAATCAATGCATAACACACACACTTATGCTTCATGCCTTCTAAAAATTTTGTTCCATCAACATAACAAATTCTAGCACTAATGCATACCTTTTCTTTGATCTCCTTCAAGGGTTTCAAGTTATGGCGAACCCCATCCTTCATCAGGGAATAAGTGTTTGCATGGCCATCATGTATAGCTTCGCCTATCCCGGCGCCCATGACCTCCCCAACAACATGTGACATGCATCCCATGGGGATGATATCACAGAGTACCTCATCATGGTGGCTCTCGATCTTGAACTTTACTAGGCACTGCTCATTGCCCAAAACTTCATGATTGCACAACCCGAGGAGCCAATCCATTCCGGATCATTCCCGCTTGACCATCTCTTCCATGTTATCCATCCACTCCCCATCCTTAACATCCCTTATTTCCTTCCACCACCTTCTGCCTGTCTTTATTCCTTTTCCCTCCAGGCTTTCCTCCCATCCACTAGGGCCCCTACTCCCCTTTCGGCATCATCCCGGGTCAATTCCCGAGATTAGACCTCATCTACATGTCTGGCAACCCTTCCGACCTTCTAGCCTTTCACCCTTCCTTGGTGTTTGTGGACGATTCCTTAGGCTTTCAGTGCCCCTTCTTCCCAGGCTGCATTCCTTTGGAAACCACCTCTTCCAGATCCCTTGTCCATATCTCCTAGATCCTCTACCTCTTTGATCCTGCTGTTTGATCCTAGGGTGGTAGATGTTGTCATTCCCTTTGGCCGGCTGGTACCCACATCTTCACTTTTCTTTCATCATCATTTGGCTTCCACGAAGGGTCTTCCTTGCCCTTCCACTTTGACCTCCCTCGTCCTTTTTGCTTGCCATCAAATCTTTTGTTTAGCTTCTCTTCCACCTTCAGAGCAAACTGATACACATCCTCAATGGTGGTCATTCTAACTAGGCTTAACTCCTCATAAATGCTCGGTCATAACCCATTAAGATATTGGGCTACCTTCTCCTTATTGGCTTCTGTGTGGCCTGTTCTGATGATTATTTTATGAAAATATTCAATATATTATTTCACGGATCTGCTTCCTTGCTTCAACCCTTGCAATTTCTTCAACAGATCTAACTCATAGTCCACTGGTATGAACTGCTTCTTCAATTTCTCTACCATGCGATCCCATCTGGTGATATTTCCTTTTCCTCTTCGATTTCTTTCCAACTGGACCTCTTTCCACCAAATACTGGCATGGCCCTTTAGCTTCATTTTCGCAAACTTAACCTGATCTGGGTCCTCTTTTTCCTCATACTCAAAATATTCTTCTAGCTTGTTGATCCAGTCGATCAACTCTTCTGGGTTTAGACTTCCGAAATAACTGGGGACTTCTGCTCTAGGTCTTTTCCTGATCTTCGAAATGGCCCTTATTAGCCGCATTTGGTCTTGATCAATTGCTTCTTCTTCTTCTTCTTCTACATTTGAACCTTTTTCCTCTCCTTCATCCTCACTTTCCTCCCTCAGGTTTAACCCTCTTCTCAACTACTCTTGTAACACATCAATCTGTCTTTGGAAGGCTTCCAGTGCATCTCTTCCACCAACATTTTTGCCGCCTCGACCACCTCTGGCACCAACATGCCTACTAGGCGTCACTCTTGGAGGATTTTTTTTACCTCAACCCACAACCACGGTCCTAGTGCGAACTACCTCACGATCAACAATCTGTCCACACGCTCAAGAAAACCCGCTCTGATACCACTTGATGAGGGTGCAGCCTGAGACTTAGAAAATAACCCACAAACAAGAGAATAATTTTATTACTCAGAAAATGGAGCTTCTTACATGCAGAGGATCTCAAATCCCCAAGTTCTACAACACATGCAAGTTACAGAAAGCTACAAAATCACCCTTTTCGCAATATGTGAGCTTGTCCCCCAAAAAGTTATCCAAAAATTAGAAACCTGCCCATAAATAGAGCTCTTCTTTTGTTTGGAGCAAAAAAACATTCAAATTTGAGTTTAGGCGGTTTTGCACCAAAAATTTACAACATGAAGTTCAAATTTCAAAAGAGCATTTGCAATTGTATCTTCTAGAAAGTGCGCCAACTTCCTGGGGCCATAACTTTTGATCTGGGACTCCGATTCGCGAACTGTTTGAACCGTTGGAAAGGTCACGAAGTCAATAACGCGCTCAAAATTTGCTACGCCAATTTTGGCAAGTTTTGGGGCCAATCCGGGAACTCTAAGTGCCTCAAATCTAACTCAGAAGATTTTTAGGTGCAAATCTAGGAAACTAAAACTGCAATATCTTTCCACCCAGAAATAGAAAATAAAAACCATAAATTGGAAATTTCATTATGACGAAAAGGGTATCCAAAAATGTAAAAACACCTGAAAACCGAGAAAATTGAAATTTAACTATTTTTGAGTGATGCAAGATTGCCCTTACACCACTGGATGCTCCTACATCATGGAATAAAACAAGAGGTTGAAGCAAGATGTGATCAATTATAGAGATAGATTCCATTCCTCCTCATGGCTTTACTCACCATTGATTGAACATGAAAGAAAGGTGCTTGAAGCAATATTTGAGACCACCTATTGGAAGCACAAGTATGAAAAGATCCAGAAAGGACAAGAAGAAGTAAAGAAAAAACTGAAAACCACTACATTTGAAATAACATCTAAGCTAGTATGTAAAAGGCTTGATGATATGATTAGACTTGCTGATAAAGTATGGATCATCCATGACAAAACATATGCAGCCTTACAAGAACACAATCAGTTGAATGACAGAATGAAGGAGATGGGACTACAGATCAAGGAAAAGAAAGGGGATAACAAAAATGTGCTCGAAGAATATCAAGAGCTTATGAATGCGCATGAAAAATTCCATAACATCTTAACATAGGAATTCAGTGACTTCAGTTTGTCACTAAGTATGCCATTGCCTAATTTCTTTGAGGAAACAGATTTAAAGGACTAGGATGTGTGGAAGGATGAGATAACTCACTATTTGCCAATAGTCCTAGATGACATTAACAATGAAGATAAGGTACTTGAGAGGACACATGTGCAACTAGGAAGAATCTTTGAGCTCAAGTATGCAATGAAGGATATTATAAATAATGTAGACACTTATGCAAAGATAGGATATATCAAACATTTGCCGAAGATAAACATGTTCATCACATGGGCCAAGTGAAAGGGGACAAAGTATTGAAGTTTGGCAGCTATTGGATGCATTATCATGGAGCATGATCCTTGAATAGGTCTTTGGTGATCACAGGTGCTTGCTGGAGATTAACGGATCATGGTGCATTCACTAACAACTTTTAAGTTCTTTATGTTTATGTTAATTAAGTTTTAGTTATCAAATGATGCAACCTTTTGTGAATGATCCTGTAGCTTTTTGCTTCTCGTATAAGAAGGGAAACCAAGGCCTAGTTTTGATATATCATAATCATTATCATCGCCATTAGTAGAAGTAGATAGGTTGCAAATTCCATCCATCCATATCCATATCCATATCTCAAAGACAAGTATGTTATCAATGTATATCATTTGAAGCAGTATAATGGAGAAGACTGCTTATAATTGGCGATCTATTTTCAGTGTTTAATTGTTGTGTTGATATTCATTTTATATTTTTTTGTGTTGTCTCCAAAGTGGTTCCCTTAAATTATTTGAATTTATACAATTTGTTAGGACAAATTTATTGTTGTTGTGTGGTTGTTTTGATTGGGTTCTAGTTAGAGAGAATTAAAAGTTTTTTTAGATAATTCATTTTAATTGGTTCTTTCTAGGGATTAAAATATTTTTAATGTGGTTAATCTAATTGGTTTCCCTTAAGCTAAGAATTAAAAATCCTTTCATAGCATCATAGTAATTTGAGAGAATAACATTGGGATCTTTAAAGAAGAGTATAGTAACTGACAAACCTATATGTTTGTACAAGGTGCAAACATCTAAAAGTGCCCAACAATTAGAGTTAAGTTGAGGAGTAGTTCTACCCATCCTACATATCTATCTCCATCACCATCATCCACTCTCTGACTCCATTCACCCAATAGATTTAGGCACTGGTCAAATTTAGAATAAATCTCATACAAATTCTACTTAAACACTTTACTATCAAGTTGTACAGTACGAATTATTCATCAAGCCTTGCATCTACTTTACACCCACGTGCCATTGTGAGTAGATATCCCAAATTAGAATCCATTATAGACTTTCAAAATTTCCTTACCATTTAGGTACACTCACGTAGGTCTAGAAGAGCCTAAAGAGCAGGGGGTGATCAACCATATTCGCCTTGTTCGTTAGCCAAAAACATATTAAGAGACTAGCACCCTCTTAAGGTTTAAAACCTATGTTTTTGAGACCCAACACCCCCTTTATGCACTTATATACTACCCTCCATGATCATCGAAACTTGGTTAGTAGTTGTGATGTAAAATCCACCTCTAGCCAAACCAAGAAGTCTGAGTTCATAAACCAAAACAATTACCAACCTTTGAGGAAGAATAATAAAGGTTCCCTTCAACTAAATCCCCCTCACAAACAAATCAACATGCTAAAAACCAAGTAGCTTCCATAAAAGCGATGATACCCTTTAACTATGGGGACCCGAAAAGGAAATTCACTCCCTTGCCCGATACCCTTCATAATACAATGTCACAACTCTTAAAATAAAAAATGATTACTTTACCTCCCATTAAAACTCCCAATCCTAATAAACCATTACCTGCAAACTATAGACCAAATTCTTACTACCATTATCACCGCAAAATTTACACGATACAAAACATTCCAAGCGTCTTAAACATCTTGTGCAAGACCTCATTAATTCCATTCAAATTTCTATTAGAGGTTTTAATGATCAAGGAAATAAGTCTATTGACCCTCCTAACCAAAACTTGCAAATCTTTACCAACCCTATGCCTAATCATAATATTTCATTTCTCAAAATTAGTGAAACTAAAATGATGTGATGAATGTTGACACGAATGATGACAACAATGATACTGTTCAAAATGATCCTATAGATACTAATCCTATGGTTGATATGGTTGGATTGATTGAGGTCATACCTCATAATGATCAAACTAAAAAGCCTCTTGAAATTGCTTTCTCCTCATAAGATATCCTTAAACATGCACCTGATGGTCCTCTTTACATATCCGATTGAATCTATGACAAGCCCACTAATGGTATATTAATAGATCTTGTCTATGGAGAGAATGTGATCATTGAAGAATTCTTACTTGTGCATGAGATTTATCAAGAAATATATGATAAACCGAAAGCATGGATCAAGATGCATAATAGTTTCACTTGCCCTATGATGGGATTGATCACCCTTCCTTTAAAAATAGGACTAAAACAAATAGATGTTTCATTCTCCATCATCCCACAATCGTACCAATTTTGTGTGAAGCTAGGCTATCAATGGATTCACTCCATGAATTTTGTCCCTTAAATTGTGCATAAATGTTTAAATTTTCCCTTTGACAATGAAAATTTCACTGTGCATCATAGTGGCTTTAAACCTTTGTCTTCCTGAGGGAACTTTTCATTAGATTTCTTTCGGCACGAGCTTATGGAACCTATTAAACCCCAAGAAGACTTCTTTTTCAAATCCTACCAAAGGTTGAAAGCAAAATGCATACCAAAATTATCACTTCAAAATATTCCTAAGTCAATGATCGAGCCTACCATACTTGAAAAAACCATGATTGAACCAAAATACATGCAAAGCAACCAAGAACAAATTAAGATAGATCCTTCACCTACTTCCTACAAAAGACCAAGAGATAATGCAAACAATCTTGTCATGCCTCCTAGAATAAAACAAGTTTACAAAGTTAAAGAGAAAGTGGTTGAACAATCTTCCATGGTTCCTTCCATTCCTCTCCTTAGGGAAGAATAGAAACCTAAGGTTGATCAGCTCGCTCCTACACAATCACAACTTAAAAACCAAACTAAAAGAAATAGAGGTGCTAGAGAGTGTAGGCATAGACGTTGTGCCCTTGCTCGAAAGTTAAATGAAGAAATAAACAAAGAAAATCAAAATCCAAACTTGAATGAAGCAATGCATGATGAGTCTCCCCCTTCATCCAAAAAAAAGGATACTATACCACAACAAGAGCTAAACCCTTCTTTAGACATTATCAATCGACCTCCTAGGACGACGATGACAAGATTGTAAAAATTGACGAAGAGGTGCATAATGAATTGAATACATATTTTTCCTCTTCTATGAGCTTAAACAACAATTCTCCTAAGAAGAGTGTTGAAACTAGTGATGGATCTAGTTTGGAACTTGCTATTGTTCCTTTAGCTAGTTTTCCACCTTTGGTATGTGATGAACACGATTGGGATGTAGACAACCTGCTTTAGGTTGACTCGCATGCGCCTTACTAGTCTTTTGCATTATTTATTTTTCTTTTGTGTGATTTCATGTGCGTAATGTGATCCCTCGTACTGTTTTGTTTGATGTATCTCTCTCTCTTTGTGACATTCCTCTATTTGTACCTTCATTCTTCCCTATGTCATAAGTCTTTTATCTTTTCCCTTATTCTTTCCATTTGTCTTGTGTTTTCCTTTTGGGGATGATGCAAGGTGTTGAGACATTCATGTCTCTTCCATGTTGACCCAAAAGATTTTCCTTTATCTTTTTCATTTGTCTTGTGTTTTCCTTTTGGGGATGATGCAAGGCGTCGAGAAATTCATGTCTCTTCCATGTTGACCCAAAATATTTTCCTTTATCTATTTTCATTTTTCTTGTTCTTTCCTTTTGAGGATGACACAAGGAGTCGAGACATTCATGTTTCCTCCATATTGACCCGAAAGGTTTTTCTTTTTTTTCACTCTCTTTGTGTCATTCTTCTAGTTCTATGAGTATTTGGGGAATGGTGATAGTTTCAAACTTTCTAAAAACATTGTAGCAAGAACATACTGACCCCAAATCCATGGATCCCTCATGTGTTTGGAAGTTTCATTTTGGGGACAACCCCTTTCTTTCCTTTTGCATGATGTAGCTTTATCTAGAAACATATGACTTGGAATAGGGCTTTCCAAATAAGCTATAATGTCTTCTTTATTGTTAGCATTTATCATTTGCTACTTTAAAGTAATTGCTCATAACATGGTGTTTAGCAATTTCTTTAAAGTGGGGGCATACATTGGCATTATTCTTTTGAATATTTCATGTTTCATGGTGTAGTCTTCTTACTTCATGCGATGTGTTTTTCACTTTGTGGATGACATTGGGTGTGATGTCCTTCAAGAGCGTGATCTAGCTCTTACCATATTATATTCCTCTTAGTGGAATGATGTGACACACTGTATCCCCTAGGGTGCAAATATTTTATTCTTTGATTGGTCCTCTCTTGGAGACATTAGGCACAATGTTCCCTAAGTTTAAAACCTCACATGAACTAAGCAAGACTCCTTTGAACGTTCTTTACATTATTTTTACATTTACAAATTTGGTTATATGGTCACCTTGCATAACACACTTTGCATGCCTGTGGAGCCATCTTGTTTTTTCATGAGTCTCAAGCATACGAATTTTTGCTTGCCTCATGAAGCTCGAAGTTCATTGTTGTGTGGTGCCTTATCAAAGTTTTAAGGAGGTATAAATTTGGTCTGGTGAATGAGAAGCCGAACCAAGGCATGACTTTCCCATAGCCACTTGTGTGTGTGTTGTGAGCACATACCGACCGTGTCTGTATGTGTCTCACCCTTTTGGATTACTCACCTAGCAGACAACTTGAAGTTTCTTTGCCTCAAAGTGAGCGTGTATTTTTCATACAAACAACCTAGATCTGATCCACATCATAATGGACAAACGGTCAAAGCTTGATCCACCCCCTCTTTTTTGTTGTTTTTCTTTTCTCTTTATCTTTGGTAGTGTATGCTTTTTCCTTGTTACTTCTCCTTATATCATTTTTCATGTGTGTTCTTTTGTGCCTATGTTAGTTTGCCATAGGACCTTAGTCCCGAGGGCCTACATCATGGTTGTCCTATCTTACTAGCATTGGTGAATTTGAGACCCCTCTTGATGCGTGTTGGTCTACTTTAGTGTGAGTTGGAAGCAAGTTCCTCCTCTCACTAAAGTGGGGGCTAGATGTAATGACGGAAAAAGTACTCCCTAACATGGCCTTGATTTAGTGTTGTAATATGTCCAACATATTCACATTAGGTCTTGGGACCTTGTGAACTAAATGAGCTTATTAGTGCCTTATTTAGAGTGTTGTAAAGTGTTGTAACACACTTTTACACTTTTCTAGGGTTTTATTAAATAATTGGGCTTCTTTATGCTTTAATTGGCTTTATTTTACATCCACAAGCCTTAATTAATGCATCTTTTCAAGGATAATCTTGACATAAAACAACATCCAATCATAATTTAGGTGTTTTTGGATTATGTGGCCTAGATCTAGTGATCTGGGACTCATACACCACCTTGGGTGTATGAGTCCCACCTAGTTTTTGGGCCCCAATTTGGATTTTGCATCATTCTAAGCATTTTTTAAAATGTGTCACATAGTTATGGCTAATGGGACTCATATGCCACTTTTGGCGTATGAGTCTCATATGGCCCAAAATTAAATTTAATTCAAATTCTTGGCAAGATTTTATTATCCTAGATTTGATGTCAGCTTGTAGTGTTGTAATTTCTAGAAATTTAGCATAAACAAGTGTAAATACAAGGTTATTTCACTCATTTTTCACCTAGCAACTTGGGTGTTCATGCATTATAGCAAATTGGAGTTCACAAGAGAATTCAAGAGTCTTCAAGAGTTGATTATCAAGTGTTGTGGAGCAGCATTATTCAAGTATCAAGCACCACACCAAAGTTATCATGCATCATGTTTGCTTTTGAGCTAACAATTGTGATGTAGGGTTTCATGATTCAAGCTAGCATTCAATTCAAGATCTATCACATTCAAGCAAGATTCAAGATCTACATCCATTGAAGCCACTTCATACATGTTTGCAACACTTTATTACTACAGTTTGGTGAGTTGAAACATTACATTTTGTTCATTCATCATTCTCATTTCCTATTTCATTTCATTTCAAGATTTGATTACCAAAATAGGGTTTGACCAAGGCAAACCCCTTTCCACTAACAAAATAACATTTTTCCCTCTCTTTAGTGTGTGATTTGTAGATCTAGGTTGAAGATACATTGAAGAGAAAGTTTGGAGAAAGTTTTTAAGTATTCAAAGATGTCACCTTGCATTGAAGATCATTGAAAGACATCTACAGGTTGCAAATCAGAGATTCAAATCCGAAAATTAGGTGGAAAGGATGAGGCAAACATTGAAGAGAAAAATCAAACTTTGAATTTCTAGAAAACCCTATCTGGATTGTTATGCCACTTTTGGAATATGAGTCCTAGTATAGGGAAATTTGCAGTTTTTAGAAGTTCCAGACATATCTTTGCCAAATTTTTGTTCCTACTTAAAAATCCTAATCTGGGACTAAATCACCTAGACTAGAATATGAGTCCCAACATGCATTAATTTCAATGTTTTTCAACATTCCAAGTCTTCATCCAGTCCTCTTCAAGTCTCCAGGTGCACATTTCTTATTTTCTAACTTTCTATTTTGTTTTACATGCATTTTTAGGTCATTTAGTGAAGTCTTGCATTGCATTAGGTTTTAGCATTAGGTCTTGCATTTCATTAGTCTTTCCAAGCCCTAGCTTGGTCATGAACCCTTCTTTAGTTTCTAATCAAACCCTAAGACAACCCTATCACTAGATCTCTTTCTCCTTTGCACACTTTAGATTGAGATCTCTAGGGTTTTCCTTGAATGATTGTAGGGAAATGTGTTGTTCTATGTCCTAAACCATAAAGCAACCATTTTCCTATTTATCAGTACTATATGCATTTGAATTTTTTTAATTATATTTTGATCTTAATTTCTTTTTTGGATTCCATAATAGAATGATAATTTATTAGTGAGCTATTAATGAATTGATTAGGATCACTAACGCAGGTTAAATGGAGCATAAATATTTTAATGCACTAATGGTTTCATATTTTCTTGTAGTATACATGAAAGGAGGACAAGAAATACAAAATGAAATGAAGTAAAAATGTAAGGTTATCAACCTTTCTCAAATATTTTCTTCCCCTAGGTTGATATTAAGGATATGGACCTTGGGCATGTAAATATGCAAGGATTTTTATAGAGAGTGAATGCTAAAGGAGATGAGAAATTTATCGAACAATGCTATTCAAATTCAAGGTTGGTGTAGGTTGCTACTTTTCTTGTTTCCCTCTAGTCCCTAGAGTTGGTATTGGCCTATGTCAAGCCATATTCAATTAGAAGTAGATAAATGTGTTCAACCCTACAAGTTATACCATATTGGATATCAATTTAAAATTAATTGAGAGAGAATTTAGGATACCCACTTATGCCCAATATTATAAAATAATCATGAATGAGGCCATGAGACACTAGATGATAGCCATACCACACACATTTCTAACTTTGTGAATGATAACTTGTTACTGGATCAAAGGAAGTCTATCCTCAAAATGGCTAAGGTAATTCATAAGAGCGGGTGGATTCCATAAGGTACCTTACAAGCTCCATACATATCCAAGTGATAGGATTATTTTACTAGAAATATGCAAACAAGTAATGCATATCCAAAGATTAATTGCTAGTAAACATAAGGCTAGGATCCATTTCCCCATCAAGGTGGATAATTTATCATGCTCTAGTATTTAGAATACGTAATATTTTAAGGTTGAAATGGATCATTAAGTGATGCACTCATATGAGCCAAGGGATAGGTTTGATCCCATTAGGAAAATTGGACCCCTAATTGGGTCATTTTTTATGCATGCACCTACTATTAAGAATTTTTGGGTAGATTTCCTAAATGAGAACAAGGTGATAATAAGGGAATATTATAGTATTTTACTTTATATTTTAAAGGGATGTAACTTATAGAAAGTCACAAAGGCCATACACACAGATGAAAAGGTTTTAGAGCCTTCTTATAGACACCTGAAATTGACACATCGTCAATTAGCCTAATCAACTATTTTCTCTATATTTGATTGAATAAATATCTATTGATCCAATTTTCATCCTCTTATTAATTAAAATATGTTTTATCATTTAATTAATAAGGTAACTATTCATCACTTTTTTTCCAATCTTGTTTATAGCCTAAAATCACTTAATCAATCCTCTTATTCAATCCACCTTAGGTAAAAAAAATAGATATTTATTTACCTAAGTTCCTCATCCTCTTTCTAAAAATTAAATAATATATCTATTTATTTAATTCCCCCCTTTTCATCCACTTTCCATTACTAAGTTAGAATTAATCAACTCACTGACCCATCAATTACACATTCCTAATCCTAGTCAAATGCCCATAAAATCATGCACAATCCTCACATGTGTACAAAGTTATGGAATTTGTACAAAATGTATGGGAATTTATACATGTAATATGGCCTAGTACTATGTCACATCGGTCAAAGGATTTTCCCATCCTTTTAGGGTACTCCCAAGTACCCCTTTCCATCTTCTCCCTCAATTTTTGGCAATGGGATTCTCCACCATATATTCTCCTTCAATCTTGCACCTTTCATCCGCCAGTCAAATGAGGACACTTCTTCCCCTTTCATCCTTCCAAGGATCTCAATAAATGTTAGCCCTTGATCTCTACTTTTGATCCTAGTCATCTAATCCTTGGACCAAAAATCTATAAATTGGCCTCAACCCAATTCATTTCTAAACAATCTCTAGGAAATGCAATTTTATGTTGTTAGTGAAGGCACTCACATACCACCAAATCCATCCTAGATCACAACTACACTATCTTGGTGCAACAAGGGTTGGTATTGGTGAGAAATTTTCATGTTTTTATTAATGTATTCCAACCTTTATTCTTTGTCTTGAGTGTTGCATTTTATTTTGAGTAAATGGGTTAATTTAGTTAGTTCATTTACATTCTTTAATTTTCATGTACACACTTCCTACAATAGGGATAAGATTTGCAAATAACCAATAAACAAAGTATATTGGTCTATAACATAGGATGCCTCCATTGAGACCATAATTATGGTTGTGATTGTTAGAACCAAGAGATGGTTGAGGAATCCTATCCCATGGATAATCCTCACACACGGTAGAAAAACCCCACTCAAACTCCCATATCAAAGAAAGTACAGGGAGATTAATGCTTTATCGTAATACAAAATTATACTAAGAGAAAGAAGGGCAAGGATTCCCATATGTAGGTCTTTATAGATGATGAGGAAGAGATAGTTGAAGAAGAACTATTGTAAATAAGGGTAAGGAAAAAATCATTTGTTATATTGTAAGAGGTTGTTAAGAAGGTAGCTTAGGTACCACCCACTCTCTAGTTCAATCAACAATTCCTTCATCTCCTCCCCTCCACCTTAGTATGGTCTAATTCCTCCTTCCCCTCTATAGACTGGTATTTCTAAGGAGAAAATTGAAGAATAAATTATAATTAAATAAATATAGGATGAGAAACCTCAAGAAGAATTTAAAATACCTAAGAAATGTATAAGTGAGGCATAGTTCCTTGTACTACATTATCTTTTGGGGACACCCCTACTCAATTATTTACACCCTCATCTCCTCCTTCTTTAGAGTTCATTTCAGGAAGAAACCCATCAAACCCTTTGGGACCTCCTACCTCTAATACTCCAAGGTTTCCATCTTGTCCTCCCAAGACTGACACAAGTGAGACTTTTTTTGAATATCTAGGGATGCTAGTATGGTTGAACTTCACAATCTAGAAGAGGTAGAATATATAGGACTATGCTTGAGGATTTTTCAAAGCTAATGGGAATGTTCCAATTTCAACCTAAGAATAAAAGAAAAATGAAATCATCCACTACCACTATGGACAATCAAGAAATAAGGATTGCATAGATTACAACTCCTTTGACTAACAAGGACAAAGAATATATGCAACCAAAAGATTATCAATTGTAGGCAAATAATTTGGGCCATCAAACAAGGGAGGGAAAGAGACACTATCTTAATAATTTGGTGTCTACAATCCTTAATTGGATGAATAATCATGTGAGAACCAAGAGATATCTTAGATCTCAGTTAATAAAATTGAAGCCATGCATAAAATACCTTGTGAATTTAAGTGAGGAAAAATATCTTGCTCCTACTATCTTCAAATCACTAGAAAAAGGTAAAAATAAAAAGATACTAGAGGCATTATAAGTGCCACTAGTTTCTAGATAAACTCATTGAGAATACTAAGAGGCAGGTTGATTTTATATGCAATCTAGTGTTATCATAGGACAAGAGGTGAAGCTAGTGCTATAATTGAATTTGAAGAATAATTTTATCAAGAGATTTCCTAGGTAGAGGATAAATTACCTATGATTCAAAAATTGGCCAAGACACCATTTGAGGAATTCTAAGAAAAATATGTACTATAAAATGGAAACCTAAGAATACATGTGAAGTGGTTCAAAGCCATGAAATATAGAATAAAGGTATTGAAAAAATTTCCACAAAAAAATCTATTATAAAGGAAATTGATGTTGCAACCATGAATGAAATAGAATGCTTCATTGAAGTCATTCCTTGCAAATTTTAGGAATACCCTAGTAGGGTCTTTCATCCCAAAACCATCATTAAGGAATTCATTGGGTTAGTGAGGAGACAACTTATTGAGGAGATAGTCACTAAATTAATGAGAATAAAGGGGAACCTTAATGTTCCCCAAGAAATAATATTTGAAATGAAGGAGGTAGAAGACTTAAATAACAAAACCCTCTTATTTAAGAAGTTTAAGGTCCAATACACAACTACTCTAGACTCTAGTCCTATTTTGAAAGCATTAAATAAATTATGTGTAGTTCCTCGAGTAGTGAAGGTGAGTGGAATCATAACACTAATTTGGAGATCACCTCTCTCTTTCTTATTGCTTCTTGTTCAAATTGGACCACCCTTCTTAGGATGTGTTCTAGAATTATTTGTTGGTCCAAATTAGTGAATTATGTCATTTAATGTAAAAAAAACCTTTTTTCTTGGAAATTGTAAGCTTTTAGGGCCTAAGGATCAAATTTGAGCCTAGGTCGACATGCTCTTATAATATTTATTTTGGAAACAAAAGTTGGAAACTTATTTTTATTTTATGGTGTTTGTTTAGGGTTATTGAGAATTTTGGTAAAATAAGAAAACTCTTGAATTTTCTTGTTGATAATCTACTCATTGCAAATTAATTTTAAAATAAGAAAACTTTTGGTCAGTGTGGGTAATCTTAATGTTGATAGTTGTAATCTACTAATTGTAAATTAATAATACCCCATGCTAAATAGCTCACTGGTGTGTTTAGTGTAGGTATGAGTCCATAAATATAAGGAAAAAGATCAAACCACCTAAGATGTGTTAGGATGTCATTTTGCCAAGAATCGTAGTTATCCTTTTCCAGGATGACCAAAAAATGATGAATAGAAAAAACCCACGATATTTTCTCAAATGAAAAATAAAATACTAATAATCTCAATACATATAATAGATCAAATGAAGTCATCTCATGCAAACAGATCCTTTCCAAGTGTCAAGGCATACAAGTAATTAACAAAAATGTGAAATCACAAAAAAAATGAATAAAATGTACCTAGGGTAGATTCTAAAAAGAGTACATAAATAGATCTGAAGTGCTCTAAAATACCTTTCCAATGCCACAAAATTCACAAAAATCAGAGATACAGACAAAAAATTATAATCTTGAAAGTAGAAAATGATGATTTGACTTTGAATCTTAAGAATAAAATGTACCAATAAAAAAATCTAATGATGAGATATCCACCACTAGAAAGTCCACATAACTAAATTTCCAACAATATTGCATTTGCTTGATTTCAATATCATATGGCCAAATTATATTTTTTTTGAAAAATGGAGTAAATTTAGC
>VDFB02041859.1:0-24257 GCA_007258455.2 Sequoia sempervirens
TGAAGCAACCTCTAAATTCTCTAAATCAATCTACATAAACAAGACAAAGAAATTGGAAATTAGATGTACAACTCTACAATTAATTTTTTTTTTAATTCAATTTAATTTATAATTTATCATCTTTTAATTGTACTGTATTCTGACGTTGTGCACTAGGCTCTTCTCTAGGACATGCAGCTACATGCTCAACTTCACAGGGATGTGTCTCATGCTATAAAGAGAAAAGAATATGTAGAAAATATCATATTATTGTATATATATATTCAATTTAAATTTAATTCACTTCAAATATAATAAAAAATTCGTGCCATTTGATAAAAGAGCACTGCTCTACATGTCCTCCTGGTGGTGTAACTATGTCTGGGTTAGGGCTGAAAGTTGCACCAACAAAGTCCTACAAGATCAAAATTAAAGCATGTACAATTCAATTAGGTTAATATATACATATATATTCAAGTTTGCACATTTTTTGTAGAAAGTTTTGTAAACAACCTGGAAATTAGTGGCCTCAGGAGTAACTGCAACATCAAATGTTTGCCCAATGCCCATTCTTATTGTGGTATCAACCTAGACATACATGTACATAGACATTTAACGCTTATAATATTTACAAGTGTACATGCATGCATTTCATATATTTAGTGAATTCAAAACTCATAGGTATGACTATACTAATGTAAAACTTTAAACAAATTTACAATATGAATGTACTGCCCACTTGATCTATATGCGCTCGATAGTGGAGGAGTGCTTGACAGTGATCCCGAGGAATGTGGATGTTGTTATTTCGCCCTAAACCAACATGAATATTTGAAACACATATGTGATTCAATTATAAATTTAAAACTCAAGTTAAATAATTTATGATTTCATATATAATTTTAAAAATTGAAATCAAAATACCCCATAAGGGTTGCCAAGTATGACCGGTGTCGATATATGTACTCGTGGTACAGATGATTGCCCTTGCATCGAAGGTGTCATCTGTACACCAAAAAAATTGATTGTTAAAATGTATTGCAAACTTTTCTTTGATATATACAACCATAAAAATTATTATAAAATGAGTTTGTACATCTAGATGCATATTTATACCTGTGTCGTAGTGCCCTCAGGGTGATGTTCTATTATGAGGAACTCTACAAATGGTGATCGCGACCCGGATGAACCACGAGTCGATCCACGAACTAGGTGTAGCTACATTCAGTCCATAACCTTGGTAACCTTCATTACATATATGGGGGCCGGTCTACCGACACTCCTGGGCGATTACTCGGACCAGCTCCATAAAACTCCTCCATCATCATCATAAGTCTCTATGCTCCCCACTCGCTATCGCAGAAGCGTGCTGATCAAGGTCTCCTGCGAGTGTACTAAGGGAACCTAATGTTGATACCAGAGCTTGATGATGTACAGGTGCAGGAATGGGAGGACTAGGAGCAACAACAAGGGGTTGTGCATGCACGGGGCGTCGGGGATCAACCCTTGCCCCTAATCTCTATTGTGGCATGCCACCACCAACACCCTGAAATGATCTAAAATCAAAATAATTGGGCTTTTGCCCAAAACAAACTCTACATACAGTTTTCTCAAAAAATACAATGGGCACTCCCAATTAGCATGTGGGGGACTATCAAAAACCATATACCATCGATCCCAAAAATGTGCAATCATTTGAGGATGTATGCACCACCTCATGGATATTCTAGATTTGTTGGTTGGAATGGGTTGTCGGGTAACGGGGTCAAGAAAGTAGGGGGCTAGATGGGCTTTCGTTATTTTAAGGTCTAATATTTGTTTGTAAGAGAGACCATCAGAATAAAATTGTCTCATTTGTTCTCTCTCTCATCGATGCCTATCAAGATTAGAATCGATCATCCTGATGGAATCAACAACATTTTGCATTACAAATGCAAAATGTCTCACATGTGGACCAATCAATGCTTGACTCTACATAGCATTGATTTGTGTCTGTAAGGATGCGACTTGATCATTTATTCATGCTCTCAAGCGAGCCTCATCAGATGCCATAGGTGTTGGAGGTGGCATATGAGGGGGAGGGGGAGGGGGAGGTGGAGGTGGAGGTAAGGTGGGGAGGGAGGCAGATCTGGCTGTGGCTCAGGTGGTGGATTGATGATATCATCAATGTTAAAATCATCCATGATATATGCTTGATCTAATGTGCACCTGCATTTTAAATCATAGAAAATAGTCCATGTGCATACAAAAATTAAGATCATATATTTAATTGAAATAGGATGAGCAACATATATATTAAGCTCATATATTTAATTGAAAAGCACATATATATACATTGATTGTTCAACTCAAGAGCATGTCCATACAAAATTAAAAATTAAATGTATGTACATGTACATTTAAAATAAAAAATATGATGCATAATTTGCATGCATACAAATCATTAAACTAAACTGCCACATACATACATATACAAATTTCAAATTTAAGAACTATTATTTTAGAATTTTTTAATACATGCACATACATACTAAACAATAAACTTGGAAACCCATTCCACAAAATCTCGTGCATGATACTAACACACACACACACACACACACATATATATATATATATATTATAATTTTCATGAGAATCATGATCTAGTAGATAGTCATAAAATATATACTATTATATACTATTCATTATAAGTTCATAAATTCCACCAACTTCATAGATCCATGTCACTAAAAATATCCATATAGAACCAAAATCATAAATTCATGTCACTAAAATTATCTATTTGGAACCAAATTTATAAATTCATCACACAAAATATCCAGCGTTCACCAAATTTATAAATTCATAGCTATTTAAGATCATTGTTTTAATTTATAAACTTTATGGCTCTCTACTGCATAGATCTTCATTTCTTTGTGTTTTCCTTTTCAAAATTAGGAGTTCTCCCTCTCCTCCTAGCCATTAGCCGATGCTCATCCCTCGATCCCATCCATAAGCCACAGCCACCATCAGCAAGGTTTTGCATCAGAAACATCCTCACAGGAGGTGCGACACATTCTTCATTTTGAATAATGTTGATTTGATCTTGGATGGTTCTAGCAGAAGCATTGATTTGTGCTTGCAAATGAGCATGCTCATTGATTTCAGGTGGTGGAGGTGGGGGGTTACGAGGTGGAGTGGGCGGAGGTGGAGGTGAAGGTGTTGGAGATGGATGGTGTGGAGGTGGATTCAGAATATTATTGAATGGATCCATATGATCTTTACACAAGATGTAGGTAGACCTACATTGAATTTGTAATTTCCAAGATTAAAGATACATGTTTAGAAATACCGGAGTTTAAAGCCATTTCAATATAAATGGCCTTAAATAATTGAATACAAATGATAAAATTATATGTAAGCCTCATTTTATATGTCTAAAAGTACATGTTATTTGAATGAAAATACAATTCTTTATTGATGTGTATAATCTTGTAGGATCTTATTATTTATTTAAATTTGGTGGGTAGCCAGAACTTTGATCCACCAAATTTTAGAACTCAGCACAGTCCACATAAGAAATGTATGTAGGACCCCTTAGAAATTGGATGCTGATTTAGGGAACATGAGGTTGGCCAAGGATTCACGTCTAGTGAGGTCCTAGGAAAATGGTGAATTCAAATGAACAATTTGGGTAGAGGTTGCCAAGGCAACCAAATTTCATTAAAGAGCCTTTTAAAGAAAAATAGTGGCTTTAGGGTTTAGGGTTTAGACTTTAGAGTTTTAGGGTTTAAAAGGTAATAGGATAGCTTAAGGGGATCCTACATCTTTGCAGATCCTAGGAAACAATTACATGGCATAAAGTAATGAAATTTGGTGGAGTTGCCTAAGACAACCAAATTTCATTAAGAGCCTAAGAAAAAATGATGGCTTTAGGGTTTACGGTTTAGACTTTAGAGTTTATTATTTAATTAGCTAAAATCCCCAAATCCTAACTTTTAATCAACCATTAAGGGGATAATCATGTCACATCCATAGCTTAAAATTAAAATAATTCCAAATCATCAATCCAAACTCAAACTAATGTAACTTACTTCCACTTCATCAAATCTAAAATGAAATTAATAATCTATCCTAGCCATCAAATCAATTAGACTAATCATAGCCATTCATTTCCAACTTAGACCTTCAATCCAAATTCAAATTAGCATTCAATTATTCCCATCTACCTAATCAAGTCAACACAAGCCCTCCATCAACCCAACCACCTACATTTAATTCTCTCTTCCCTCTCAAATTCAAATTCAAAAATTCTCTCATGAAATTCTAGTCCTCGATTCCAAAAAAACCTAGTCCTCCATTCCTTTCCCCTCAACTCTATAAAACAATGACATCCCCAAATGTTTCCATATGATAAAATTTGTATGTATATGTTATCACATTAGAGAACCAAAGAGCAACTTCAACACATACATTTAGAGCCATAAAAGAATGTTATGGAACATATTATGCTTCTCTAATCTTTCATTATTTTATTTACCTTTCATTAGAAGTAGAGTATTGAGTTTGCACTTGCATTCTTGGTCTAGAATTTCTCTTCTACACTAAGTACAAAAATATAATATTGGATAGCTTAGTATATATTTCTCTTCTAATATATATTCCCTAGTTCTCCTTATCCATATTTGAGTATCTTAGCATATGTGTAACATGACATGTTAATAATATATCTCATATAAATGTAGGGATGTGTCGCTAATGTCATCTTCAAACATATTTAACCAATAGGAGATACTATAAGGTATCTAATATAACTATACAACCTATACATGTATGACATATGGTGACCTTTGGCTTTTTTTGATATGTCAAGGGTAGTTTTGCAAAGATTAGTTTCTAGTGCTTTTGTGAGTTTTCACCACTTGTACTTATTAAGCTACACTTTTGGGTTTTCAACCTAATAGGGATAAACCTAGTAGATTTTTTAGCTTTGCAGCCTAATGGAGATAAATCAAACCACACTTTTTGGTTTTTAGTTGCACCTATCAAGTTATTTGTTAGCTATTAAATTTACAAACATTCTAGGATTATAAGTCTACTATAAAATTTGATGTAAAATAGATTACACATTGAGCCCTATAATTTAATTACAACAATGAATAAATATAGCAACATTTAGTAGACATAATGAAAATCAAGCCATGATAGTAATATAGAGATAATATACAATGTTTAATATAGATAAGTTAAAGAATCATTTTAAAAATATATATCTATATATTCACATCATTTTTGTTTTTTCTTTAGATTTCAAATATATCCACCAATCCTCCTTATCTTACATTAACATAAACTCAAAAAACATAGTGGACATGTACACACATATAAAACTACATTAAAATAGTGTTAGATCTTACACTTTTTCAAGGCTTAAATTTCATCCTCTTAGACGATCACTCTTACTAAATCATTGGCATAAATTAGATGCACACAATGGCACATTAAAGGTTTATTCCTCATGTTGGATTCCCTATTTTATATAACTATATCTTTATTATCTAATTTAAATATATCTAAGCACAAATTTCTTTTATGTAACACATTGATAATTTCAACTCATTATAAAAACCAAATACAAATTTAAAGGGGGTACACTATATTTATAAATAAGAATTTAAATACCATCCCAATCTCCATGGTGTGTCACTTGTTCACTAAAAAGCCCTTACATAAATCATCTACTTAGGTCAATCTTATCTAGATTTTTCTTAAATATTAATATTCATAAAATATGGCACAAAGCATATTGATGCATTTCTATCCTTCCACATAAATCTATATAGAATCAAAATATAGGTAATTTTATGGTTAAATTGAATCTCTCTTAATTGCTAAATAATCCATTATGATTGAGGATGGGTGGATTATTATCTAGGATCACATTTTAAAAATCCTATAGAGGTCATGTGGTATGTTTTTCTTAATACATATATTCCCATACAAACCTCTTTCCATGTATTATCAACTCGTCTATATGATAGACACCTTCCTAGATTTAAATTTCATACGATATATATGTACCCAAGTGTTTCCAATTGGAATTACTATAATTATACTTTATGGCATTCTAGATATTCAAAAATAGTTTTCATACCTGGACCAAATAGACCTTGATGCTCTGACATTGAACCCATAATTTTAGGTATGTCCAATGAAAGATTAGGTCTAGGTTCTCATAAATTTCAAATGCTTTAGTGTTATGGGTTTAGATTTTACGCTTTAGGGTCTAGGGTTTAGCAAACTTAGGGTGAAGTTGGGTGGCCCTTGGTACAATTTAGAGTTGCAAGTTAGTGTCAATTGAACTCCATTGTAATGTGTTTAGATTTCATTTAATTTGTTAACTAAATTTTCAAACAAACATCAAGATAAACTTTATGAATTTTAACCATTCTTTAACATATTGATTTCTAATCTAATTATAATTTAAAATTGAAACTAAAGTTTAATATATATCATTTTTTCCATACAAAGAAAATAAAATTTAAAACATTTAAGCAATGTGAATGATTTTTTGTTCGATTCCAATTTAGGGTTTTAACAATTTGTTTTGTTCCAATTCAATTTAGGGTTTCAGTTTTAAACAATTAGGGTTTTTAATGAATTTTTTTCGTTTCAATTCAAACTAGGGTTTTCAAATTCATTTTTTTTCGTTTGATTTGAATTCAGGGTTTCAAAAAGCTCGATTTGGATTTGTAAATGCGATGTTTTATTTCATTTCGATCTGTAGGGTTTTGAAATGCAATTTTTTTTGTTTTGTTTCAATTAGGGTTTTCAAAATCAATTTTTTTTGGGTTTAATTGAACAATTTAAGATTTAAAAGTTAAATTTTGTTTCTAAAACACAATTCAAGGTTTTTTTTTTCATTTTTATTAAAAAACATTTAAGTTTCATTGCAAGTTTTCGTCTATTTTTACAATTATTTAATTCTACTATAACAATTAAAAAAATGATTAAAACGTGACATAAATTAAAAAAAATACATGCTAAATTAACTTATTTCTTTTAAAATTTCAATTCAAAATAAAAAAATGCAAAAAAATGGTGTTTAGGTGGGGTACCTATAGCTGGTCGTGGGGTCGTTGTCGCCAACACTCACTCGGGGTCCCGTCTGCAGAGCAGTGAAAACTATTCTTTAAAAAAAATAAATAACAGATAAAACGGATCCTCGCATTTATACAACTCGTGATCCGCTATTTATAAATCTGATCCTGGTGATTTTATAAATCGATTCCGCCTGTATAAATCGATCCCATTTCGCTTCCATTGGTTCGAGTCCGATAAAACCGATCCCGATTTTAAAAAGTGGATCCCATTTGTTCGTGCCCTGGATCCCGCTATGAAATCGTGATCCCATTTGTTCGATGTCGCATTTCAATTTTTGACTAAGGCAAAACTTCCACATTTCGCGGGACTCAACTTTGTGCACTTACCCTTTAGGGACCCTTCTTTTATACCTTTCATCAGATTTTGGTGGCAAAATGCTCCCTTTTTTCCTGGTTCTCGTATGTTCCAAATGGCTAAGAAATTGAAGTTCCTAAAAGGTAAAATAAAGCTATGGAATCAAAATCATTTCAAGAATATCTTCTTAGAAAAATTGAGACTCGAAAAGGAGATTGAAGAGCTAAATGACCATATTATTTCCAAAGGCATGACCCCTGCTTTGTATGAAAGGCATAAATCCTTGTTATCTGATTTTGAAGAGGTTCTCTATCAAGAAGAATGTTTCTAGAGGCAAAAATCTAGGGATACTTGGTTATCTGAAGGTGATAGAAATACTAAATTCTTCCATGCTTCATCCAAATTAAAGAGGCAAATTTCTTTTTTCTCAAATTACAAATAGTGAAGGTATTCTCTTAACTGATCACATCAGCATTGTTAAAGAAGCCACTTCTTTCTTCAAATCCTTGTTGTCATCTGAGCCAGTGTCGATAAATAATGCAATTTTAGAGGCTATACCTTCTCTTCTTACTCAAAGTGACAATGCAAGGCTAATGCCCCCCTTTTCTCTTGAAGAAGTAAAAGCTGATGTTTTTGAAATGTCTCCTGAGAAGGCTCCAGGCCCTGATGGTTATACTATCATCTTCTATCATACATGTTGGGATATTGTTGGGGTTGATGTTTGGCGTGCTCTGGAAGAAGCTAGGAGAACTGGAAGAAGCTAGGAGAAATAGAACTATCTTGAAAGAGATCAATACTACTTTTTTATCTATCATTCCTAAAATAGATCCCCCCTTCACTTTTGCCGATTTCAGACCAATCTCGTTGTGTAATACCATTTACAAAATCTTCACTAAAGCTATTTCTTTACGCCTTGCTAAGATCATCCCTTCAATTGTTTCTGAAGAGCAAGGTGGTTTTGTCCCGGGGAGGGAGTCTTCTGAGGGTGCAATCGTGGCCCATGAAATTTTGCATTCAATAAAGATACTCAAGTTACCTGGCATGATCCTAAAGCTTGATATGATGAAAGCTTATGACAGGGTGAATTGGGATTTTCTTCTCGCTGTCTTGCGCAAGTTGGGTTTTTTAGAAAGTTGGGTTAAATGGATTCATTCCTGCATCTCCTCAGCAAGGTTTTCTGTTTTGATAAATAGTTCCTCTTGTGGCTTCTTCTCTTCTTCGAGGGGTATTAGGCAGGGGGATCCACTATCTCCCTTCCTTTTTATCCTTATGGTTGAAGGCTTAAGTTGGTCAATAAAAAAGGAAAATCAGTTAAACCTCTAGAAAGGTATAAGAATTCCAAATTTGGGGACCTCACAAACCCATGGCCTTTTTGCTTATGATACTTTGCTTTATGGTCATGCTTCTATTCCTGAAGCTAAGGTAATCAAGAGCATCCTAAATGATTTCTCATTGGCCTCTGGCCAAAATATCAATCCAGCTAAATCTAAAATATTTTTGTTAAATGTTCCAGATTTTATTCAAAATAGGTTGATCAGCTTTTGGGGTTTCTCTGTGGGCTCCTTACCTTGTGCCTACCTTGGCATTCCTTTCTTTGCTGGTAACATCATTAGTGTTTTCTGGGAAAGAGTTTGTAAGTTAATTAAGGACAAAATTTCTCTTTGGAAACATAAGTGGCTCTCCCTTGCTGGTAAAATTCAAATGATCAAATCTATCCTGAATGCAGTTCCAATTTATATGATGTCAGTATTAAAGGCTCCTTGTTCCACCTTAAATCAGCTGAAATCAATTATGTGTTCTTTCTTGTGGAATGATAATGTGAGCGGTAAAGAAAAACTCCCCCTTATTGCTTGGGAGAAAGTTTGTTTACCTAAGTACCTAGGTGGCACTGGTATCCAAAATCTCAAATTTCAGAATGCTGCCCTTGGTGCCAAGTTCATTTGGAAATTATATCAAAATCCAGACTCTAGATGGGGGAAGTTAATGTTTGCCAAATATCTGTACCCACATCCTCAAGAGTGTATTTTCAAGGCATCTTCCCTCCCTAGTGGATCTGGAATGTGGAATTTTATATCTTCTTGTAGGTCGGTGATCCTTCCTCACCTCTCCTAGGTGATTCAAAATGGTAGGAAATCTAAATTCTGGGAGGATGTCTGGAATGGGTATCCTGGTTTGTCATCTTTTTTAGATTGGGGTAATTTAATGTCTCTACTTAAAAATGCTTGGGATTCTTATGTGGCTGACTACTTTAATGTTGTCCTCATAGACTCCATCTATGTTGTTTTATGGAAATTAGTTGCCAATTTTTATATTCCTCAATCTATAAAAGAAGCTTTTAAAGAAGAATTGGATAAAAGGTGCATTGTTTTCTCTGATAAAAATGATATACTAATTTGGAAAAATTCAAAGTCAGAGAGTTACTCTATCAAAGAAGGTTATAACTCTCTTTTGGAATCCCAAAACCATTGTGATCTCCCCCACACTCTCTTCTAGGATGATGCCTGCCTCCCTAAGGCAGGTGCTTTTGCATGGATTGCAGTAAATGGGAGAGTCTTAACAGTTGAAAGACTTGATTGACTAGGCCTTGTGATGGCATTCCCATGTGTTTTTTGTGGCTATTTCATTGAATTTGTAGACCACCTCTTCACTTAGTGTCCTTTCACAATGCAATGTTGGTATTGGGCTTACACAAAATTGGGCTAATGCTCATTTGTTTTTCCTTCCTTAACTTTGAAATTTAAATCTTGGCCTTTATTGAATGGCTCCTCCTTTTTTCACTGTCTTTAGAGAGTAACTCCTTCATTAATCATCTAGAAATTTTGGATTGAGAGGAACAGTAGAATTTTTCGAAACAAAGGCTCTTTGTTAGAGGAAATGGTTCAAAACCTTAAACACTCAATTTCAGAAGTGGAAAAATCTTATATCCTTAAAAAATTGGAAAGCTTAAAATTTTTCTCAAGTTGGGATGGTTTTGTTATCAGAAATTGGTCCCTGCTCAAATCCTTTCCCTTTCATAGGTCTTTTACTGGCAAGGTGGATAAAGTGTTGGCACAAAGAGAGGCTAAATGGGAGCCTCCTCTTGTTAATTCTTTCAAAATAAATTATGATGGAGCCTCAATGGGAAACCTTGGTAAGTTTGGAGCTAGGGCAGTAATCTCATATTCAAATGGAAACATTATCAAAGCTTCTTGTAAGGCCCTTCCCCCCGGCACTAATAATAAGGCTGAATTGGAGGCCTTCAGTCTAGGCTTGGATCTCACTAGGGGCCTTCACTTGGATTCTCTAATTATTGAGGGTGATTCTATGGTAATCTTTCATGCAATCATTAATCAAAAGTCTCAAGTTTGGCACTTATAGTACTTGTTAGATAAAGCTCTCCTGCAATTGAACTGGTTCAAATCCTATTCTGTATCTCATGTGTATAGAGAAGTAAATTACTTGGCTAATTGGTTGGCTAACAAGGCAATTAATGAGTAGTCCTCGCATAAAGAATTTAATAAAGAAACCCTTCCTTTATTTCATTAAATATGTACTATTAGCCTCAGAATTATGAATATGGGGTATATGTATTAATATATATGCACACATATATATCTTTGTTGCACCAATTACTAGCCAATATAAAAGATAAATTCATTTTAGACAGCTGGGTGTGCAATGTATGCAGATCAAACATAAACAAGGCTCACGAACTATTTAAAATAATTACTTAAAGTTGATGTCATCTCATCAAATGTGATGATTGCAGGTTATTCATAGACTATATTCATTGATAAGGTTTTTGAAACCTTCAAGCAAATTCAAACTAAAATGTTTTTAAATTTAATCATAAGAAGTTCCTATCGACATAGGTTCATTTTGGTCTCCCTGACCCATTGAGTTGTCTTGTTAATATGAGCTTGTGTTGCCTATCGGCAAGACTCATCTCATGTCACAGTGATCACAAGTCATGTGCATTCACCATTCGGCGGGACATGCATGTTGTTTCGGTGATAGAGAAAGAACATATTGGCATGAGTGTTGTATTCAGTATGTGGTCTCACCGAGGACTGTTTGTCTCACTGACCATTGCACTGAATGTCTTATCGGCAAAGGTTACTATTTCAGAGAGATGTGATAACGACTCCATGGTGTCTCACCAACTTGTGCAAAAGGTTATTTCGTTAGGATTTGGTGATATTCGGAGTGATGTCTCAATGACTTTATTGGGGTCTTGTTGACAATTGGTTTTTATCAAAGGGGTATCGAGCGGAGTCTCACCAAACAATGTATGTGGTATTATTTTGGTAGGACTAAGCGATATATGTGTGAGGTCTCGGTGAGTGACCTTCAATCTCGTCGACTTTAAACAAAAGGGTTTCTATTGGCATGAGAATTGGCTTGTCTCGGGGACAAGTTTGTTCACAAGGTTATCGGTAACACATGGGTTCTTATGTGATATGTCTCTCTAATATCACAAAGCTATAGTGAAGCGGATGAAATGAAGGAGCGCATCTCAATGAAAACTTATTTATCTCAATGACCAGAGGAGAATTACAAGGTGACTCTCAGCAAGTCATAAGGAAATCTATATGACATCTCTCCGACTCTATTGGGTCACGGTGAAAGTAGATAAAATAGGGGGAACAACTGGCGATATTATTACCTTTGACATACTTATAGGTTGTCTCAGTGAATGATTAACGAAGGCTCAATCACTATGGCTGACATGAGCATTTCTAAATGCAGTTGCAAGCTGACATGAATTTGCCCGAATACTGCGGCTGGCCGACATTGGAATATTAAGCAATGTAGGTTTAAACAACACAAGTGAAAATTTCCTTTCTAACGATTGTTCTTGGAGATCTTTTGTCTAGTTTTTTTCAAGTCAGGATTACATGGTTTTTCCTTGGTGGAAACTATTCAAGGTGTTTCCTATGCTTGGACAACCTTCCTCCTGTGACTCAGCAGTGTTATCTTTCCTGACATTACATTGCCTGCTTGATGTTGTTGATTAGTTGTTTCATCTATGACACTTCCTCCTCTAAAGAAAGAAGACAAATTCTCTTTGGATCTGGGATCATCCACTACTACTGTCTTTCTATGTTATGTGGATCCACCTACTTTGGAGAACTATTTTTCTTTGGGTTTCTAGTTCCAAGAAACTGTGTATCCTATTCCGGGTCTTTTTCTATGGGGGGCCTCTTTGGGGGGTGATATGATATTATTATATTTGGGGTTTCTGTCTAGGTTTGGTTGAGGTTCTAGGCTTGTTTCTTTCTATCTTTTTTCTTTTGGAGCTATAACCAGAGGTTTTCTTCCCTGGTTCTTTCCTACCGGTATGCTCCTTTTGAACCAGGGGACATAAACTGTATTATCAATAAAATGTTTAGTGGCATAGACACTTTTATTTAAAAAAAAAAAAAAACATTGTTCTTTTTGACTAACTTTGTATTAACTATTTTTTGGATGGTTATCCTACTATTTTTTAGTTTATGTTATAACATAAACCAGATCCCTTCGAAAATCCCATTTTACCTTTAATCAAAATAAAATAAACGAACAATTATATACATTCTAAAATTTAAAAAATATATATATTTATGTTGAAGGAGTGGTAAATAAAAATTATTTATGTTGTAGATATTAAAATAATTGATTATGTCATATTTGAAAATTGTTATTACACCAAAATTCTATAGCTAATCGATCAGATTCTGCAACAACCAACGACCGTTGTGAACGAGACAGCCCGTTTTTCAGAAAAGGCTTCGGCTGCACAACTAAGACAGCCGCATTTCCAGATCCGTTGCAACTGGTTGAGTGGTGCAATTTGTAATTCTCTGTGTTATTTATATAGAAAAATGGTTACAAGGATCTTTACATATAATGGGAATAAATTAAGAAAATGTGAAATATATGGTTGTGAATGGAAAACAGTGCAACTTCAGCCAACCCTGTTTTCTGTTTCTGTTGCATTTCCCATTTCTGGTTTCTGATAAAGGCTCAATTTTTTATGCCAGCAAATTCATAAAATGATTTTTTTCCATCTACTCCACGAGAGTAATAGTCTTGCATGTAATCCTGGTGTATAAATTTCCTGAACAAGCAGGGATGATTATCATCAATCAGTTCAGGGGCAGGACTAATCTCCTCAGTGAATCCGGGAGCATAAAATACTCCAATTGATAGTCTTTCCTTCTCCTTGTTCGTTACTGCTCGGTGTACTCTGCTCTTGTATCTTCCATTTGTCATTACCTGCAAATTCAGATTCACAACTTGAGAAAAAGAACAGAGGATAAGAGGAACACTAATCACATTCATTTTCTAGTGATTTCCTGTTTTCAATTTTTTTCATTCCTAAAGATTGTCTCTTTTATAGGGACAATGAGATTACCTCTATCAAGTTTCCAATATTAATGACCAGGGCATAAGGAATTGGTTTCAAAGATCTCCATTGGTCATCCTTGTGAATCTGCAATCCCAGTACTTCATCATCCTGTAGCAGTAGAGTCAGGGCTACCATGTCTGCATGTGCACTTAGTCCTAGAACAAGATCTGGACTAACACAGGGAGGATAGTAATTCATCCTCATTCTTTGGAATGCATTATCAAATTTCTTCTCAAAAAAGTCAGGTTGCAGCTGCAATGACTCAGCAATCAAAGCCAACAGTTGCCCAGCAAGTCTTTTCATTTCAGTATTGTATGCATCCACATTCTCCCTGTAAATCCCAGAAGAAAAGTATTAGAGATGTTTTGCCCATAGAATTTTAAATGCCTCTTTTTTATTCTAAGTCTGGATTCCCCAAGACAGGCTGATATCACTTTCTTTAGTTCAGATAAAACCATTACTATAACTGAGTGTAACTAAAACTAGTTCAAGAGAACTCTCAACATATAGTGTTTATTCCAGGCCAAATGCAGAAAACAGAGGTCAGAAAAAATGTTAATGTTACGTATGAGAGTTATGCATGGGTTCATTACCATGAATTCCACCACTGTACAAGAGGATGACCATACTGGTGACAAGATAAATTTCAAAGTTGATGGAAATTGGTTTCATTTGCATTGAACGATATCTAGATTTTTAAGGAAATACTACTGTCTTTAGATTTGCGTACGGGCTATTTATTCTGTCATAATTACTTAGAAATTGCATCCAACGTTGTCCTTTTTATTTTTCTAGCATTCTGGAAGGAGAATGCAATCACAATGACTTTTCTATATATATATATATATAGGTAGTTTTTCTAGCATTTTGGATAGGAGAATTCAATTACATTGACTTTTCTTAAAATATATAGTTTTTTTGTTTGTCGATAGGAGAATGGAACTACAATATTTTTTGTTAAAAAATCTGTATCTTTTTGTTCTAGCATTTTGAACAGAAGAATGCAACTACAATGACATTTCAAAAAAATGTTTTTCTAACATTCTGGATGGACTACAATGACTTCTCATTTTTTTAATTTTATTTTACTTTTCTAACATTCTGAACAGGACAACGCAACTACAATGACTGAAAGAATTATTTAAAACGATGCTTACTTATAGCCATCCAAATCCAAACGCCAAAAAATTCTCTAGTTGAGGATAAGCACAGACAGGTCATTGAATCAATAAACAATTCAACCCAACGGTACTTGCATATAACCTTCCTTACAATTGACCATTGAATCAAATAGTATTCTGGACTTAGCAAACAGATAAAATAGTTTCACATTCGACTACTGAACCAAATAATGTTCCAGGCCTAGCAAACAGAAAAAATACATTTGAGCTCATTTCAAACAGACAAAAGAAGGTTCCCAGTAGCATCCAGACTTCAAATTTCATCCTGAATCTAGAGCTGAACAAAACTGCTCTACAGATAATCTAAGGCATCCATGTAAAGAAAAAGGTTCAATTTTCTACAATTATAACATTAATATAATTTTTTTACCTGAAATCAGCAGGCTCAGTCGGCCAGAATTCCATATCTCTGAGCTCGGAAGGATACATGACCAATCCTAACACATTACCCCAATCCAGCTTCTGATTTTCAGACACAACGAAGGTCTGACCATAGCCCTGAAGATCTTCCCTCACTGAATATCTCTGCTTCTTATCCAATGGCAACTGGAAAAACTCTTTACCAATTTTTTTCAGACTGTCTATCAGTGAATGAGGAATACTGTGATTAACAACCTGTAAAGCATGCACATCCATGATTACCTGACTAAACTAGAAATTTAACTGAATTATCTGAAGTGTTGTGGTGCTATGTTACCAGAAACCACAACAACAGCCAGAACACACAATGAGATTTTAAATGTTGCATTTAAAAAACTGGTATATGTATATGATATTATTTTCAAAATACATTTGTCTATGCAATTGTTAATATTCATTTTATTTATCATTAATATAATTAAATTAATAAAACCATATCATTGAATTTATTAGCAATAAAAATTTGAGGTTTAGATGATTTCGAATCACAGCTGATTGCAGGTATATAGTCTCCTGTCAGTATAAGGGAGGGAGGGTTTATTGGAGAGAAGAAAGTTAATGTAAGGTTGGAAGAGGTTTCTTGGCCCTCAAACTTCGGTTTGAGGGCATGGTTTCTTCAGATTTGAGGTTGTTGGAGGTGACTGGTAGGGTGAAGGAAGTTTGTTCAGAGGATCTGTTTTCTTGGGATTGCTTAGGTATAAGAAGTTTTAAGAATTCTTATGATTTAGATTTGGCTGTCGAAAGTCAAGAAGAAAATCTGTTTCAGCAATTCAGTGGGAAGGACTGCTGTTAGTGTTCTGGGTTTTCCGGATCTCTATGGTTTCAATCCACGTATTAGCCTTTTGTTGGGTGCTTGGTCTTGAACCATTTGTTAGTGTTGTGATGGTAGCTGCTGTTTTTCAATATTTGTGCTGCTGATACATGTAACAATTTCATCTTTATTTGGTAGACTCAACTGATCTTATCCTTGTAAGAGGATATAAACCCTTTCAAATATCTATCTTTAATTTTAATAAAAAGTATTTGTTATTATATATACATAAATAAATATAAAAATAAAAGAACTGTCCAGAAATAACTTCTCCAACAGATCTCACCTGACAGACTGTCAAAACATGAAACAGAAAATACTGGCCATGTTTCTGAAAGCATGGTTGTGGTTCAAAAATGGTATATTATATAATATATCAAAGTTTAAATTTTGACATGGTCTTTACAGTTTAATTGAATGAAAATCTTAGCATAGATATAGGTTTATTCAATAAACAGAAAAATGGAATATTTATTCAAAGAAAATTTAAAATCATAATACCTGAAAGAATCCCCAATCTTGACAAGCCTTACCCATTTTTCTGATCTCTTCTTCTCTGTGTTGTGGTTGTGCAATCTTAGTCATATCAATGACAATACTATTCATCTCATTGTCAAATAGATCAGTTGAAGGTCCAAACATTGCTGGTCTCTCTTCATCACTTTTCACATATCTCTCTGGAACTTGTTGGAGCTGCCTTTTAGCCAATTCTTCAACACTCTCAATTGCAATTAGAGATCTTCCCCAGTTGGGTGAACTGCAAAAATCACCTAAAACCATTGTTCCTCTGCTCTTCAAAGTTAATCAAATAAACAACCTGAAAAACTATTGTGTATATTGAAGATGCAAGAAACAGTATTGATGGAAAGAGAGATTTGCTAGTGTATTTTATAGCAGTTTGAGGTTGGCAAAGTTGAAATTAAATCTATAACAATGAGGAGGAACCTGCAGAGGCCACGAAAAACATGTTTTAAAAAAAGACAAGATTTTAGTTGTAGCTCCGCGTGGGTTGACGAACGCAGGAAGAAGAATTAGAAAAGTGTGTTAGACAACAAAATCCGTCCATGACAATTATAACGTGTGCTCTTGCATGGACTTCACCTAATATTGGCGGCGCTTAATTTCAAAAATCTATTCAAATTTCAAATACAGCTTCATAAATGTCAGTATCGAGAGGAACACGGAGAATTCGGAAACGTTATCCCTTTTACCATGTAACTGCACACTTTGAATTTTATTACAAGAGTAGTTGAATTGGCTTTTGAAACAATAGAAAAGTTTTTGTTGAATGTGATATTCTAGATTTTTATTTTTAAAAGTAGTCTAATCAACTTTGGAAAGTGGAAAAGTTTACCATTGAAAGTGAATTGAGGTTTATTAAATATGATTTTTTTTAAGATTTATTGATTAAAAATTAATTTTGGATTTTTTTTTGTTTTGTTTTCTAGATATGTAAATATTAACTTATATATAAAATAATATAAGACACGTATTCATAATAAATGAATTATTATAAGAAATTAACAAAATTAAAGATATTTTGAATGATTCTTAAAATCATTTACATTTCAATTCAACCTAATAATACAAATATCATAAGGATTTAGAGAATTTATCAACACATCACTTTCACCATCTATCTGTATCTTTGAAAACTTAAAAAAAGGTAGTTGAGTTGGTTTTTGAAACAATGCAAAAGTTTTTGTTGAGTGTAACTATTTTATAAATTCACAAAATTGTTAGGTAGTCTAATTGACTTATAAAATTATTAAAAAGTTTACGCTAAATCTTTTTTAAAAAGGTAGTTCAATCAATTTTTGAAACAATACAATATTTTTTGTTAAATGTGATCATTACATATAAAAATTCACAAAAATGCTAAGATAATCTAATCCACTTTTCAAAATATAGAAATGCTTATCTTGAATGTTAATTGTTATGAAAACTTATAAAAAGGTTAACATTTTAAATATGAATTAGTTTCTTAGAATTTGTTGGTTAAGGTTATGTTATGTATTGACTTTGATGTGTGGCCTTTTCTATCTAATTCTTTAATTTATGCAATATTAATCTTTATATATAATATAGTCTAAGACACTTACTTATTCATAAGAAAAAAAACTACTATAAGAAACTTTAAAAAAGGTAAATGTATTCAAAATGAATTGTAAAACTACTAAAATTTAAATCCACTTTATTAATGTCAATATTGATAGGAACTAGGAGAATCTATCAACATATCACTTTGACCATCTACTAAACATGTCTCAGAATTTTTCTTAAGAAAGGTAGTTCAATTAGTTTTTTAAACAATATATATTTTTTTATATATAAAATAATATAAGACACGTATTCATAATAAATGAATTATTTTAAGAAATTAAAAAAATTAAAGATATTTTGAATGATTCTTAAAATCATTTACATTTCAATTCAACCTACTAATACAAATATCATAAGGATTTAGAGAATTTATCAACACATCACTTTCACCATCTAATTTGTATTTTTGAAAACTTAAAAAAAGGTAGTTAAGTTGGTTTTTGAAACAATGCAAAAGTTTTTGTTGAGTGTGACTATTTTATAAATTCACAAAATTGTCAGGTAGTCTAATTGGCTTATAAAATTATAGAAAATTTTACGCGAAATCTTTTTTAAAAAGGTAGTTTAATCAATTTTTGAAACAATACAATATTTTTTGTTAAATGTGATCATTACATATAAAAATTCACAAAAATGCTAAGATAATCTAATCCACTTTTCAAAATATAGAAATGCTTATCTTGAATGTTAATTGTTATGAAAACTTATAAAAAGGTTAACATTTTAAATATGAATTAGTTTCTTAGAATTTGTTGGTTAAGGTTATGTTATGTATTGACTTTGATGTGTGGCCTTTTCTATCTAATTCTTTAATTTATGCAATATTAATCTTTATATATAATATAGTCTAAGACACTTACTTATTCATAAGAAAAAAAACTACTATAAGAAACTTTAAAAAAGGTAAATGTATTCAAAATGAATTGTAAAACTACTAAAATTTAAATCCACTTTATTAATGTCAATATTGATAGGAACTAGGAGAATCTATCAACATATCACTTTGACCATCTACTAAACATGTCTCAGAATTTTTCTTAAGAAAGGTAGTTCAATTAGTTTTTTAAACAATATATATTTTTTTATATATAAAATAATATAAGACACGTATTCATAATAAATGAATTATTTTAAGAAATTAAAAAAATTAAAGATATTTTGAATGATTCTTAAAATCATTTACATTTCAATTCAACCTACTAATACAAATATCATAAGGATTTAGAGAATTTATCAACACATCACTTTCACCATCTAATTTGTATTTTTGAAAACTTAAAAAAAGGTAGTTAAGTTGGTTTTTGAAACAATGCAAAAGTTTTTGTTGAGTGTGACTATTTTATAAATTCACAAAATTGTCAAGTAGTCTAATTGGCTTATAAAATTATAGAAAAGTTTACGCGAAATCTTTTTTAAAAAGATAGTTTAATCAATTTTTGAAACAATACAATATTTTTTGTTAAATGTGATCATTACATATAAAAATTCACAAAAATGCTAAGATAATCTAATCCACTTTTCAAAATATAGAAATGCTTATCTTGAATGTTAATTGTTATGAAAACTTATAAAAAGGTTAACATTTTAAATATGAATTAGTTTCTTCGAATTTGTTGGTTAAGGTTATGTTATGTATGGACTTTGATGTGTGGCCTTTTCTATCTAATTCTTTAATTTATGCAATATTAATCTTTATATATAATATAGTCTAAGACACTTATTCATAAGAAAAAAAACTACTATAAGAAACTTTAAAAAAGGTAAATGTATTCAAAATGAATTGTAAAACTACTAAAATTTAAATCCACTTTATTACTGTCAATATTGATAGGAAGTAGGAGAATCTATCAACATATCACTTTGATCATCTACTAAACACGTCTCAGAATTTTTCGTAAGAAAGGTAGTTCAATTAGTTTTTTAAACAATATATAATTTTTTAATGTGATTGTTCAAAAAAATCACAAAAATGGAAAGGTAGTCTAATCAACTTTTCAAAGTATAGAAAAGATTAAATTAAAAGTGAATCATTATAAAATTTTACTAAAAAAATTATATTAAATATGAATTGGTCCTTGAAATTTGTTGGTTAAGATTATGTATTATATGAATTTTTTTTACCCATTTTTTTTTTGGATATGTTCAATATTAATATTTATATATACTGAAATACAAGACACTTATTTAGAAAATAATGAATTTCTATAAGAAAATTAAAAAAATGTAATCATGTTCTAAATTACTCTTAAAACTATTCAAATTCGAATCTAACTTAATAAATGTCAATATAGATAGTAACTCAAAGAACTCATCAATGTGTCACTTTCACCATCTATTATAGATCTTTGAAATACTTAAAAATTCTAGTTGAGTCAATATTTGAAATAATAAAAAAAAATTGTTGAATATGATATAAAATTCACAAAAATACCAAGACCTAGTTTAATCAAATTTTGAAAGTATAGAAAAATTTATGTTGAATGTGAATTATTCTTTGATTATAAGTAAATGTGGGTTTTGAAAGGGCCTACACCCTTGTACAACCTTCCACAAATTCTACAAGGGAAAATATTTTGTAAAATGTAAAAAATCAAAAATCTCCCTTTTGTAACATGACAACTAAGGACTAGCCTACACTATCCCTAAACCCCGTCTAGCATTATTTTCTCCTATCCCAATATTGTGGGCATGTAATAATATTTGGAGGACCTTTCTTCCTCCTCTAAAATATGTCCAAGAGTCCAAGACAATCTCATTTCAAGTTCTTGGGGCCAAAGGTTGAGAATCAATAATCATCCTCTTGGCAAGATACTTTGAATGAGCTAGAGAATTTCATAAAAATATTTCTAGAGAAGAGGTCATTTACACTAGCACCATAGGAAAAAGTAAGGGAAAAATTCAAAAGCAATATTGTCAATCCTAGGAGTAGGCTCATCTACTAGAATAGTCTCAAGTACCCTAAGAGAAGTAGAAATTGTTGTCACAAGAGGATCCTTGATAGGAGGAGAATTAGAATTAGGGAGGGTTTCCTCTATAATGAGATGATGAGGAAGAATTTCCTTCCACAAGATACTACATTAACCCCCTAATGCATTGAATATTAATGGTTTGAAGCTATGTGACTAGTATTAAAGTAGTGACAATACCAAAAACGTAAACCCTTGTAATCCAATAGTTAGACCTATAGATGGCCCCCTGCATAACAAATATAATATATATTAAAATATCTTTAGAGATGTCAATGTCTACAAGGATGCATGAAAAATTCATGTGAGAAAATATTGAAGTAGTAGAATCACTTAATAATACCCCAACACATTAGCAATAACCTAATAGCACAATTCCAACTAAAACTATAGAGGAAAGTTGGTCATCCATACCCAAATAAATATAATATTGAATAATGTAGTTTTAAGATTGAAATTTAGATACCATGATTTGATCATGAGAGAGTGTGACACCCACACCCAAACCTAACCATTTAGCATCACTTCCTATTCATTGAATGAATTGTTTACTCTAGTGAAATTTTTTAAGCATAATGGTAATCTCAATATCACATTCAATCAAAAGATGCCAAGAGTCTCAAAGCCACTTGTTAAGGTTAGGGAACCATGGCCAATTTAACTGAAAGTGGCAAATCAATTCTCTCTTCATGGAGAACTCCTCCCCCTAAGCATCTCCTCCCTATAAACCATGACTAGTGAGGCCCTAACATAGGACAACTTAGCTTTGATCTTATTAGGAACAACATAGTTGCCTACAATAGAAATAGATGTTAAATACTAATTGGTTTCTTAGGATTTTTTGGTTAAAGTTATGTGAACTATATGAGCTTTATTCAAAAAAAAAATTCTACTCTTGTTTTTTGGAATATGTGTAATATTAATCTTTATGTGTAAAGTAGTCTAAGACACTTATTAAAAAAAAGAGAAAAATTATTCTAAATGACTCTTAAAAATATTCAAACTTCAATCCATCTTAATAAATATCAATATCAATAGGGAATAAAAAAATTGTAAATGTATCACTTTCACCATTTACTACAAATATTTAAAAGTTAAAAAAAGGTTACATTAGTTTATTTTCAAAATAATATAATTTTTAAGTAGGGTAAGTGAATGAAAATGGGGGACCAAAAAGGGCTCTTAATTGGCCACTTTTTTTTCTAAAATCAAGAAATATTGATCTTGGATGAGAAATTGAAGATAATTACACTCAAAATTTGAAGATGCAATGAAAACAAGAATTGTAGTGCTCTAAATCTACTTTCTAAACTATAATTTTTTTTTTTAAATAGTGAATATTAAGGGGTTAAAAAAGGGGGGCCAAACAAAGTGGTCTTATTTTTTCAAAAAATATAGTATAGCATTTGGTGTAGCCCCCCTAAAATGTTAACATTTTTTAGTATTTCAAAAATTTCTTCAGTGATGACTTACAGTTTACAACTTGTTATAAACTCACAATGATGGTGAAGTTCAAGTCAAATCATGGGTAGATGATTCAAAGAAAAAATTTCCTCTCAAGGTGCCTCTGAATCCTGCATAGAATCCATGAAAGGGTGGCTTGAATTATTCGGTAGAGGAGAAAAAGAGCAAAGAAAGTGGAAGACCATGGAAAGACATGAAAGGCCAATTAGGTTCAAATGGAGATTGGAGGTGGGTAAAAGGTAATGGTGTGAAAGGGTCTGATTGGTGGAAGCATGTGGAGTGACATAAATTTAACATCTAACTAGTTAGTCGCAAGTCATGGAGGCCTAAAACCAAGCCATATGCAGATCACCAATGGGGGTATTCGTAAAAGGGGTTTTTAAAAAGTATGAACAATTGAGGAAAGAATAGGGAACTTCTATCAAAAAAACCACAAATCATTGAAAGAATTAAAGGGAGATCAACTACAATATGAAGATCCAAGTGAGGAAATTCCTCCATTTGCAACCAGTGCGAAATCCATTAGTTAGATTAGAGAGCCAATTCCATAGCAAAAAGGGAAGCCTTTTAAAGAGGTTGGCATGGGCAGGGGTCTCATAGGGTAAATATTGGTAGAGTGGCTCCAATATTAGTAGATATAGCAAAGAAACGGTGATTCCATCAAATTATTGTAGCCATCAAAGCAGTTTTTGAGAGAACAAGCCTTTTTCACCAAATGGTATGCAAATGTTTGTCCAAGGGATCAGATGCAGAATTGGTAGTGAGAAAATTGGGGTGAAGAGGTATCTGTTTGTTTCTTGGCCAATGATTATCTCCTAATAGTTTTTCCTTCAAAAGAGTTAAAGAAAACCATTATAGAAGGAAAACCACCAATAATGGAGGGCATAGGGTTTTACTTGAAATACTGGGAAGTGAATTTCAACCCCAAGAATCATGCAATGGAGAAACGGTTAGTTTGGGCTAGAATGGTGAATCTTCCTTCAAAATACTAAAGCAAAGAGGTCTTGGAACTACTTGGTGATGAGTTGGGGATGTTTGTGGATCTAGGTAAGGAAATTTTTTAGGAGGGGGAAAGAGTTGTAGCCAGAATATGTTTTGAAATTAAGAAAAATTGTACACAAAGGACTAGCATGGAGGTCATTACGGAAGAGGCCAAGTGGATCTAGGAGGTAGTATGGGAAGAGATTCCATAATCAAATACCAAACTTGGAAAGATCAAACCAAACTCAAAATCATCATGGCAAAAATATCTTGGACTACAAAACAATGAAAATAATGGCTTGACTAGAAATTCAGTCCCAAATGATCAGGAGACAAGATTAGAAGATGGATAGGAGAAGAAGCTTAGTGTGTGCATAAATATATATTGCATCCAAAATCCCATTCCTTCTAGTGAGATAGTTTTTGGTCAGGATAGTGGAACCTCCAATGGATTGTTGGTTAGTCTAATGGTAGAGTAGCAAGAGGTTAGTGTTGGTAAATTCATGGTGAGAAGAAATGGGATGCCTTAGTTTGAGGCTTAT